>JAOTAV010090703.1:0-11506 GCA_026546445.1 Cyclargus thomasi | reverse complement strand
TTTAAAATCCATTCATAGACAACGAAAATAGTATTAATTCAGTTCTTATTCTAATAAGACGTTGTAATACGAAAAAAAAAAACAAGGCAAATGTTGGCCGTATATTAAACTACCTGGAACCATGCAGGTTTGTAATGGTGATAATAGCCCCCCTGGTCGATGTAGGCGGTAGTTGTCAATCCTCTCTCAGAAAATTTGTCAATTCTACACAAACCGCGATTGAAACAAAGTGCCACAGGCCGACTTAATCAAAAGATGGATAGCCTTGAAAAAAAAAAACAAAAAAAGCTGTACTCTCGTATGTAGCTGTTGTAAAACGCGGTTTGTATAAAAAACGACAATTACTTTTTTGACCGAGGGCTAATGGCATGAACACTAAAGCTATGGAAAGCTTAGAAAAGTTTTATGAAACCATTCAAAGTTATAAAGAGTGATAAATAAGTTTTATGTTGTACTAGCTATTTCCCGCGTCTTCGCTCGCATAAAGAAGTATTTTCAAACAAACTTTCAATCCCTATTTCACCCTGTGGAAGTAAAAGTTCATAAAACGCTTAAACACGTATTCATTTATTTTGAATCAGCAGCTCAGAAACAAAATTTTAGGCCTCAAACTTAGAGAAATGACGAACTTTCATACAAACTTTCAACGCCTATTTCACCCCCTTAGGGGTAAATTTTTTAAAACTCCTTTCTTAGCGGGTGTCTACCCAATAAAACAATACACACCAAATTTCATGGCTGTAGTTTTAACAGTTTTTGCTCGGCGAATATGAATCAGTCAGTCAGTCAGGTCTTGTTATTTTATATACATACTAGCTGACCCGGCAAACGTTGTTTTGCCATATTAATAATTTCCCCTAATATTTAGGGGTATGAAAAATAGATGTCAGCCGATTCTCAGACCTACTGAATATGCATGCAAAATTTGGTTAAAATCGGTAAAGCCGTTTCGAAGGAGTACGAAGACAAACATTGTGACACGAGAATTGTATATATTAGATATAGATATAGCAACTAGAAAAACAGTCAATTGTTAAGGGTTCCACTACTTCCTGATAAGTATTGGATAGGATATTCACATGTTATTTTAAAGATTCTCCACCATTTATCTGTACCTGTCTTGAAGTTGCGAAGCCCCTAGAATGCTTATAAAAAAAACTCGTACCGTCAGGTAATAATGCTTAAATAGTCGATCAGAAACTTTTCTTCTCTTATTGTGTAATGTTTTCTCATGGAATCTACATTTCAGATGTCGGGTTATACAATTTGGGAGTGAACAACCCTCAGGGGTGCCGTATCGCAATGGTTGTATGTATAAAACATTTTGTGAGAGCCCGCGCCGCGCCGCCGCCGTGACGCGAATCGGGATGACGGAATTTTCTTATTTCTTGACGTTTAAAAACTTTTCCAATAACAAAACCATACTAATACAATAAATGTGAAGGCGTGTTTGTTCGTCATTCGTTCAAGCCATAAAAAAGCATCCAATCGACTTGATTTTGGCATGGACTTAGTTGAAAGAATGGATAGAAATATTGTCTACGATTGGTGTTAGAAAATCATCATTTCAGTTTCCAAATAAAAGATTTAACAAAAAAAAAATAGTATTATTATACGATTTAAAAATTCCATGCGAGCGAAGCTACGACTCAAAGCTAGGGTTGTTGCATTACACCTAAAAGCTTAAAGGTAATAAGGCTTGCATATTCGATTTTTGCCGTAGTGTAGCCATAATTCAGAAAGAATGGACTCGCTCGACTAAAATGCCTTACAGGAAACCAGCTCGAATCTGCACCACTGAGGCTATGTTTCGTCGAATGAGTTACCAGCGGTTCAACTTTCCACATTTTATTCTCTAGCCTTAATTTAGCCTAAAGATAATCGGATCATAAGTCGGCCTTTTTAAAAAGGTATATATCCGTATGAAAAGTAACTCACCCAAGCTACGAACCACGGCGTCAGGAAGGAGGTGGCAAAGTTGATGAGCAGAGCGACCTGCAGGGGGATTTTGCCCCCCCACCGCTGGCAGATCATCCCGAACGGGAACATCATGATGCAGTAGCCCAGGAAGAAAGCGCCGAGGATCATTTCTTGAGTGGACTTCGGCCAGTCGTACGTCTGAAACAACACTTGGTCAAGAAACTAAATAATGCAACAAAATTGCATAAACTTTAAGAAAGTTTAAGAACCCAAAATTATTGCGAAGTTACAATATTTATATTATGCCACTTAGTGATGCCCGCTACTCAGTTAGACCACAATTCGTTTTTCGCGTGTGGCCCGTACATTTTTCCGAGATCCTATGTCTTTCTCTGGAATACAAAGTATTTCCACATTAAATTTCAGCCAAATCAATTAGGCGGTTTTGTGGGCAAATTAATATACTATGTTTAAATTTTTTATACGTTGAGTCCCATGTAGCTGTGAGGTGAGGAAATTTTAATTGTGAATTATTAAAACTTAATAAATAGTTTTATCTTTTTTAACCGACTTCCAAAAAAGGAGGAGTTTCGTCAATTCGACCGTATATTTGTTCTTTTTTTATATTTGACCACGCATAACTCCGGCGTTTGTGGACCGATTTCGAAATATTTTTTTGTTTTGTTTAGGGTATAGTTGCAGTTTGGTCCCATTTTCACAAAAGTGGTGATCTGATGATGCGATGCAGGAGGAATCGAGGGGACTCTTTGAAATTTGTATGTAGCGACTTCAAAATTATAAAGGTTGATTACGCTTAATGTTGAGGCTTAGGCCAATCCTTATAAGGCATTAACAGAGAAAAATAATTGTTTATTACTTTTCAGTTAATCTTTAATTTTCTTTTCATTGGAAGTCGATTTTTATTTTTTGTTTAAAATTATACAACATCTTTACATTCTTAACTAATCGTAAGGATAAATATACTTACTCTATAGACTTGCCAAGCACTATCACTTGTTGAATTCAAAACTTCACTCGAGTTCCTGGCTGTAGTCCGATTGACTAAACTTGCATTCATCGTTTCCTCTGTGTCGTTATTTCTGTCCATGGTCATAGCCACTATGGAGACACCGAGATGGGCTCTAGCGCAGTAGCAAAGTGCCAGAGAAAAAAAGAATAAAAGTGCTTGTATATGTCTAACACCGTAGCCGTAGGTCGCTGGCTCTTCGGGTTTCTTTTCTGCAACAACAATAAGATTCTTCAAATAACTATAAATTACAAATTAAACAAAAACGCCAAGTACTTAAAACTACAGTGACATTTTATAACTGTAGCGATTATAATAGTCATAATATACCATTCTCCCCCTGTTCACGATACGATTCCGCGCGGAAACGGAAACGTTCTCACGGAAACTCCTAACACTTTTAATAGAAATTTCCGAAATCGGGAACGATTCTACGCGGAATCGCATCGTGAATCAGGAGGATGGGCTCCTTGTGCTGAGCCCATTAATTTGATTCCCATATTGCAGTATTTATTAATTAAAAAAAAATCGCTACGTGCCATCACTGCCATATCGTCGCCAAGTTTTTTTTTTCTACGGAGATATCTAAGTAACAATAAATATGAAAGCTTGGGCTACTAACACATACGGATCTGAAGTGTGGATACTCACTGAAGGACAATTACAGCAAACTTATTCCAATCTTTAAATCTGGTGAAACGACCAATCCCCCTAACTTCAGGCCAATATCAGCCTGTATTCAGTAAAATATTTGAAAAAATAATTTTAAATCAATTGATGAGTCATTTCATTACTAATAATTTGTTACACGGCCAACAATTTGGTTTTACTAATGGGAAATCCACTACTGTCGTATTAAATTACTATCTTATATTGATGACGCGTGGGAAGAGTCACGTGATGCTTTGTCAATTTTTTGTGACTTGTACAAAGTGTTTGACTGCGTGCATCATGGGACATTGATAAGAAAATTGTATCATTACGGAATCAAAGGCAAATCCTTGGATCTATTAAGCTCATATTTGAGAGACAGAGTTCTGAAAGTCGAAATTAATGGCAAACGTTCTCCAGGGGTATCAGACTCAATCGGTGTTCCTCAAGGATCTATTCTTAGACCTTATCTTTTTTTAATATACATATATTAATGATTTGCCCTGTATGATTAAATATAATAATTTAATAGTATTATTCGCTGACGACACGTCACTCGTATTTAAGCTTAACCGGCGTGCTGAGAATTTTGATATAATGTCCTAAAATTCTAATAACCTTTTACTTAATGAACGCTAAACAAAATGCATAAGATTTTCTCTACCAAATGTAAAGAAATCAAGAACAGATATTAAAATAAGGAACCAATATTTGGAACAAAAAGTTGAATTAACAGTATTTTTGGGTGTCACCCTTGATAGCAAGCTTCGATGGGATCAACATATAGATAAAATTCGCTACCTTACTGACGAAGCAACTTCTAGACTAGTGTATTTCAGCTACTTCGATAGCATTATGTCGTATGGCATACTGCTGTGGGGAAGTGCTGGAGAAGTACGCCTTAATATTATTTTCGTGTTGCAAAAGAAAGCGATTCGTGCTATGCTTAAGATGAGTCCCAGAGAATCATTACGAGAGAAATTCAAGGATATTAATATTTTGACATTAGCTTCTCAATATATTTTTGAAGTACTCCTATATACTCATAAAAATATTATTATTTTCCCTAAAAAAAGTGACACTCAAAACATCAATACACGGAACAGATATAAACTAGCAATACCTTCTTTTAGACTTCATAAGGTCAATGTTTCTTTTAAAGGGCAATGTATACTTTTCTATAATAAAATTCCGAAAGAGACATACAGTAGCTGTCAATAAATAAATTAAAAAAAAATTGAAAAAAAACAAACTCTATCAAAAAGCCTATTATAAAGTCTCAGAATATATGCAAGATAGCAATGCTTGGAGCATTAAAATATGTTGACATCACATTTTATTATTGTTATATTATTAATTATTTATTGATTGGTTTATTTATGTAATCGACTAAAGATAATTTTGCTTCTGTATAATCAATTGATCATCTATTGACATTTAAGTAATTCATACTATTCTATTAATTGTTAAATTAAGTCTGACATGCCCAAATTTTAATTTGAAATAAACTTTTTTTGACTATTGACTAGCTCACAAGTTTAATGTAGCATAGCTGGCTTAAAAAAAAAAAAATTTTGGAGTATAGATGGGCACGTACCCAGGTATTTACCCTGACGTACCCGGTAAATACCCACGTCTAGCCAAAATTTTGGTTTGATACAACAGAAAAAAATATATTTCATACAATAAAATAAACGAATATAAATTTAAACAAATAAATGTGAATAAAGTAATTTGCGCCAGGAAAAAAAAATTGCTTAATTGTTTAAAAGTTATATACATTTTTTTCAAATCTTAATGGGATAATTGTACCCACCTACCCGCTAAATACCCAATACCGGGTAAATACCCAAATAGGCTAGTTGGATATTTACAATTGGCCATCTCTAATTAGAAGTAGTCCTATAATAGATTTAATTCCTAACATAGTGATCCAGCAGATAACTAAAGTCACCGATATCGCTTATAAAGTTAGTATGCTAAAAGTTGAAGTTGGTTGGTCATGTCTGCAGTCAAGAGGACGGCAGATGGAGCAGAGTGCCAGAGTGGACATCAGGCTTGCGCAAACTTCTTCTGGTTCGTCCCGCGACACGATGAACTGACGATTTGAATAAAGTAGCTGGCATCGGATGGATGGATGAGCTCATTAGGGTTTATTGCCGTCTCCTGATGAACGGAGGTCTCATGTTACAGGGTACGGTAATAGACTGACGATGATGATGAATCTCCATAATGACATACCCATTAGGATTACGCTTAAGCAGTAGATTATATTACGCCTCCTATCAGGTTACTCAGCTTATTCAATCTGCCGTAAGGTAAGTAAACAAATATAAATCACTGTGTGTAGGTTTGTCGTAGCTTTACCAATTAAAATAGAACTTGAAGAAAACGCGAAAGGGGTGTAACTCCAAAAACACGATTTTCTAAAGATCAAGTATCTAGAGCATAATAATGTAATAAACGTCATATTGATTGCTGCTAAAATCTAATTTTTTGACGACCTTTGTGGCGCAGTGGTAGAGCGCTATGGTAGTTCACGCCGGTGGTCGCGGGTTCGAATGTCGCCGACGGAACAAAAAGTTTTTCAATGTTCCTGGGTCATGGATGTGTATTAAATTTGTGTATTATATAATAAAAATCTTAAATATATATATAGTATAAAAATATTAAATATACCGTTGTCTGGTACCCGTAATACAAGTCCCTTGGGTACTTAGCACGGTGTTAGATTGACGTGGTGTGAAGCGTCCATAGATATTATTATTTTAATTATAATTTACAAACTCATACCCGCAGTTTTGCTTGCTTGGTGGTTTGTCCCACGAGAACATAATATAGCCAAGATAAAAATTGTCTTGTATACCTAAAATTTCGTTTCTGCTTGGACCGTTCCGGCGTACTCGACACACAAACATCCAAACAAACAAACTTTTACATTTCACTTATCTATACTAATAATATAAATCTGAAGAGTTTCTTTATTTGTTTGAACGCACTACTCTCAGGAACTACTCGCGGGAATTGAAAAATTCTTTTCTATTTATCGAGAAAGGCTATAAGCTATATAACATCATGCTACGACCAATAGAAGCCGAGCAGCAATAAAAAAAATGTTGTAAAAACGAGATAACTTACAGAGTTAGTAAATAGTTTAGAAAATAATATTAGAGACAGTTTTAACTGTATGGTTAGCGGTAACTGGTATTAGAATCAAATTTATCGAAAAGCTATTTTTCCTCCAAACTCGAGTTACGTCTCTACGCCTACACGTTGTCGGTTTGTTTGTCACAGCTTTAGCAATTAAAATAGAATTATGTTTGAATTTCATTACACATTGTACATTACACATTGTACATTACACATTGTACATTACACATTGTACATTAGGTACGCATTTTGCAAGGGTTTCTTGGAAGCAATAAATATTTGCTCGAGTTCACTTCAAGTTATTTAATGAGAAAACAATTTTATTAAAACTAAATGTTTTCAGATAATTCAAGTGGACGTATCTTGGTACGAATAAATCGGTTAAAATAATTGTTATATTTAAGTAAATATTATTCAAATCTTCTTTTGGAGTTCTTGTGAAATAATCGGACCTGAGTCCCGACCCTATTCTTATTGAACTTTTTCGTATATAAAACTAAACTATTCTCAGGTCCTCCTAAAAATTATATAAATCTGCACAAGAATTACGTATATAAAATTATATTTATTTATTTATTAGGGAAAAGATATATAAAAAAAAATATAGAAATCTGCACAAGAGTTACGTATTATAATTATATTTATTTATTTTTTAGTAAAATTCTTCTCTACACAATTTTTTTCTGTCCTGAAAAGTTGCTATTTCAAACTGTACCAATGTAACATTAGCTCCAACATAAGTGTAAAATTAGCCCCAACATAAATCATAAAAATATTTAAACAGTGTTAAACTTAAGGTTGGCAGTATCTTTCTGTCGTGTGACGTTTCCAAAATTCCAGAAAAGAAATGCGAATATTGATTCAGATCAGAAAAGACTGTTAAAATATTTTTATGAATAAGATGGTTAGTAATTATAATTTAACTAAACTCACCACAGCTCCTATTGTCCCTACTAGGCACTAGTTTATAGTCAGGTTCCACCATGATTAGTACTTAATTATTTTTTTCGAAGATTACACTTTTATAGTGCAAAGTGCGCCCGCGCACTCCTCGTTGTAAAAGTTCGTTCATCAATTGTCACTTTCGTTTTCAAAGATTAGATATCGAACAGAAGGGGAAGAACAGGTAAGCATAAAATAGTATAACTCAAATATACCTTTAGATTAGTCCTTCCTTAGCGCGTTAACGAAGAAACCAAACACATCGATTTTACACAAAAATTTACTTGAAAAAATGAAAAGTAATAAGTATAGCCTACTTTTGGTCTTAAAAAAGGCCATGTCTTGAAGGAAGCTTACATAATTACATGTATAATTACACGCGAGTGAAGACGCAGGAAATAGCTAGCATTTAATAAGGTGCGTTCTTAAAAAGAATGAGACGACGTGATGAGCACTCACTAAACGTGAGCGAAAAACTCAATCTATATATTAATACGCGAGCGGATAACTTTGTACCCCGTTTTACCAAAGACTTTTAGATGTAAAAGCATATAATTTCTCCCAGCTATAGTTGATATGGAGGAGGAGCGTGGAATACCAGTATAATTTTAAAATTTGCTTTAATTTTGGATTTTAAAAATATTGTCTCTTGTTTTTGATTAGTCTCTGATTTTTTTTCATAAAATTTAACGTAACCTTATGTAACGAGACCTTTACGTCAAATTTAAGTTTGCGATTGAATTATTCTATTCTAGATTACATTTCTGTAGCTCCTCTGCAGGATGAATTTAAAAATGAATATGTTTCGACCACAGGGCAACTTCTAGTCTATGCATATAATAAAACAGTGTACTTGGAGTGTCTGTACATTTAATATTTTTACGAAATATTTAATGTGGGGGTGCTAAGGAACTGTAATAGAACACATATCGACAAAAAAAGTTGTCTGTCTGTTTGTTTGAACGCGCTAATCTCAGGAATTGCTGGACGAATTTGAGTAAATCTTTTTTTATTTTAATAGCAATATATAATTATATAGGATACTTTTTTTCCCAGGATAATGCACGGTTCCCACTTTATATACAATTTTTTGCGCAACTAAGTTGCGGACACCACCTAGTTGTATAATATTATTGTATAAAGAATTTGAAAGAAAGGTCATAAGATAACTTTCGCCTTATGAGTAAGTCGCAAGAGTCTTGTTATTTCTAAATATAAATAATGCCAGGTTCTGAGCTTAACGTTGTGTAACACAGACGACACAGTAGGACAGCACTGCCGTCCTCGAGCTAAAAGCCCGCTATGTACAAAAGTACTTTTTGAGTTATGAGCAAAAAACGCGGCCATTTTTCTGAGGGCTTGCTCATTATAATGGCAATATTAATTTCAATAACTCCATGACTATAAAAGCTACAAACATTTTGCTAATACACGTCGATAGAGCTTTTTCTTCTGATTATGATGGCCACAAAATGTCAAAATTGACCAGATGTTGGTTAGCGGCATTAAAGCATGAGGTCATAATCTTTATATTTATTTTAATTATAACCCCTTGGGGCGGGAGAACTCGCGATTAAAATTTTGCCAGTTACATTTTAAATGCACACAATATATTTCGCCTTTTTAATAACCGTGTTCTGGTTGAAAATTTTGAAATATATTTTAATTAACATGAATTTCAACGGCTGGTATTTAAAGCGAAAAAGCCTGCAGTTAAAAGTGTTTTAGTCCAAATTATCGAATCAATTTATATCTATCTTTAAATATAAGTCGTAATAAAAAAATTGTAGAAAAGTAAATTGTTGATACATTTTATAAATGAATCAAACACATCCATCCATTTTATATGAATGGAAGAGTGTGTTATTTTTTGTCCATCCCTCACGCCCAAACGAAACAACAAATCAACTTGACTTTTAGCAACTTTTAAACTTTTTAAACTTAGCTGAAATAATGGGGAGTGACATAAACTATGTATTGATCTTAGAAAAATTTAAGAGTGAACGCAAAGCAAAAATTTAAAAACAACTAGCGAGACAATAAAATAGGTATAAAACGCAGTTTTATTCATTCTATACTCTCAAAATGATCTGTGCAGACAACAATAAACTTTATCATAACCAAATAATATAATCTGTGTTTGTCATTTACGTAACAGCTACTGAATGTATAAATATACCCATAGTTTAGGTAACGTTTAAAGGAATTTCTTTCTTATATAGCGATATTTAGAACGTCCGTGGTCTAGTGGATAAGACCTTTGGTTCGAACTCCGGTGGAGTCGTGTACCAATGAGACATTATCTGATCTCAAGTACATAATACGGATGCTCATTACCGTGGGAGAGCCATATTTCGACACGAATGGGCCGGTTCGACCGGATTAATACCACGTCCTCTATATATATAGAAAACTAGCGTGAAACGGCGTTGTGCTGTGTTTCGTTCAGCGAGTGAATTTACCGGTGGCCTAAATTTTCATACATACATACATACATACATACATACATACATACATACATACATACATACATACATATATACATACATACTTACATATATACATACTGCAATGTGCAGGCTTGGGGAGACTTATCAAAAGAGGTGTTTTCTGTATGAATTACGTTTAATAACTGCTCAGTATAACTAATTCATGTATCTTATATACAAGGGAGGTGAGACATACACTACATACATACATACAAACATACATAAATACATATATCATGTCTCTTACCTTTCGCAATTTTCCGATAATTTAAAAAATGTTAACTCCCGGGTTCGTCAATAGTAATATCTATGGACGTTTGACACCACGTCAGTTTGGCCCAGTCGTAAGTACCTGAAGCCGAAGGACCTGTATTACGGGCACCAGACAACGGAAATATACTTAATTCTATACACATATTTAATGCACATTCGTGAACCAGGAACATCGAAAACTTTCGTTCCGTTGCCAGGATTCGAACCCGCGACCCCCGGCGTGAGCTACCAATGTGCTCAACCACTGCGCTACAGTCAAAATGCTTTTAATGCCTTTAGGCAACCATAAAAAGCACATTACACATGATATCGCTTCTATAATGTATTTTTTCGCTTGCCCTATAATTCTCATAAAAAGTGTAACTTTGCATAAACTTCTCTGCATAATACTATAAGTTACTCAGTTACTCTATGGTTCACTCTAAAAGTTCACTCCAAACCTTTTCACTGAAATACCTTAATTAAAGCTTACTTTAATTATTACTTTAAAGTAATCGCCGGATTGCACGTACGAAGTTACGCTCTGAAAGTGTAAGCGAAGCTGGAGCAGTATTAGTTGGAGTTTCGCTAACACTGCATTGTTGTTAGTAGGTACTTCTACTTACTGCGGGGAACTGGCTAATGCTGCCTAGATTATGTACAACTAGCCGTACCCCGCGGTTATGCTTGCGGCTTATAGGTACGCGCACACTTTGACGGAGCGTGCCGAGGCGGGCCGGGTCTTAGCGCAGCGCAAAGAGCACACTGTTGACGGGCCGGGGCGACTATCCGTGTTTTAGCTTCTATAAAAAATGTTCCTTTATTTAACAATGTATTCTACGCGGTTAGAACCAAAATTAAATGTTTATATAGACTCTCTTCATTATGTTTTTTAAATTTTTTATGATATCTTATTCTACCAGGTTAAATTCCTAATGTAATCTACTAAAAGATTTTGAACTACCTACTAAATCGTTATTTATTTTTTACGACCTCTAGCTCAGTTGGTAAGCGCGTTGATAGCTTAAGCCGGGGGTCGCGGGTTCGAATCCCGCCGACGGAGCAAGTTTTTCAA
>JAOTAV010090692.1:0-11506 GCA_026546445.1 Cyclargus thomasi | reverse complement strand
CGATATTAATTGTGACGTCAAATTCCATAAGCTGCATACGAAGTTCATACTAAATTACGTTTTGAGAGAAAGAGATGGGTAGAAAACTTACATCGCTAATATCTCACTTATTTTTCAACAGAATTTAGATTTTTTTTTGTTTTTCTGTATATCTTTTAGCCCACTACCATAATAATTTGGATAAAAAATATATAAATTTTGTTTTACATCTACAGGTAAGAACCTGCTGGATGTATTCCGTGACCGGATGAAGGTTTTATATTAACAATATGTGCATTGCGCTCTCACCTTCAGGGTTGAGGTCTCTCATGTGTCGGTGCGGCGCGTTGTACGGGCGCACCTGTATCTGGTGTTCGAGCACCGCGGCCGGATACTTCTCGAAAAACAACTCGTTCACCGCCGCGTCAAACGCTGGGATCACCTGAGATATATTAACATTCTTGTAAAACACATGAGTGGTAGGTAACAATTTTCAAAATGAGAGCATTTACTATTTTTTTTAATGTTAATTTAGGGGGCAATCGAGCAGACGGGTTACCTGATGGAAAACAACTGCCACGAACACTAGCGACGTCCGAAGAGTCGCAAGTGCGTTGCCGAGATACAACTAGGGAAGTTGGGCTACCGGTAAACTCACTCACTGAACGAACTACAACACAACGCCGTTTCAGGTCAGTTTTCTGTGAGGCCATAGTATTACTCCGGTCGAGTCGGCCCATTCGTGCCGAAGCACGGCTCTCCCACGGCAATGAGCATGCGTATTATGTACTAGAGATCGGAAAATGTCTCATTGGTACACGCCTCTACTCGAAGGGGGATCGAACCTGCACCCTCTCAAGTGCGAACCAAAGGTCTTATACATTATGCTCTAAAAGTAATTAATTCTAAAGCGTAAACAAAACTTGTAACTTTTCTACTTTATTATTGTAAGAAAATGACAGTTTTAAAAATATGAGTTTCCAAACTTGTCCACTAATGTCTTCAATTGTAATTTGATGCAGATTTATATATAATAAAGAGTTTACATGAAGTCCGTAACTGACATATCAGCCAACTGGCAAGTCTGTTATGCTATAGAGCAAATTAACATGTATTAGTTTTCGGCACCAGCACTGACATCAGTTATTGACTTAATGTAAATCACCTTATAAAATATGTTATATTTCTTCAACTAACCTCTTGTGGGTAGCAAATGAGCTGCCTATGAAGCTTTGCATCAAATGCTTTGATATGCTCACAGTCTACGTCAAGAAAAGGTTCTTCCAGGGTATGTATCTGAAAATATTATTAGGAATCAAGCAAACTTGGGCTTATAGTTTTTATTTGTCTTGACTAGAGGCCACAATTATAGTTTGGGTCATTCATACTAAAGGGAATGGCAAAATAAGTGTGATGCAAGGATGGGTACTAAGTTCTATGTTATTACTTAAATACTTTTTAAATTAAAATTGTATATAATTTTTATGCATGGTCTCTTTAAGCTAAAAAATGTTCTGTACAAACATACCTCATCCAATTTAATCTCATACAGTGGCTCGGTGGTGACGGCATCAGGCTCCACGAACCTCTGTATGAATTTTATGAATTTCTCCCGACACTCAGCGATAGCTACATCTGTGCCCCAAACAACTAGCTGCGGCTCGCTGGACTCTGGTGTCGGTTCATCTGCCTGCAATATAATGTAGCTTTCAATGGCTTTTCTTCATATTTTTTGTACAAACACTCACAAATAAAGCATGCATGTAGAACAATTAGATACAGGTGTCTGCTTGCCTGAATAAACATAATAATAATTGTATGAATAAAAACAAACACAAATACGGTTAATCTAAGAAAAATCCTACTTTTTTGGAAGTTGGTTAAAAAAAATTTAGAAATTTGAAAAACAAAGCTGACAAACATAGAAAATAAAAACTTGGCTAAAATACATAGGTACATGGATAAAGTAACTAGCAAAACTTCTTAAATACCCTGCGTGTAGGTGTGGGTGCAGGCACATTAGGTCCAGACTGGTAGCTCCGCAGATCAGCCCGCTGGCGTGCCGGCGTCATGACACCGCGCATCATTGAGCGAGGCGTGCTGAGCGAGCTCGGAGTACCGTAGTTGAGTGGAGAACTCATGTCTATGTCGGTGCCTGCAATCATTTGATTGGATTATTTTTGGCAGACATCCATAGTGTAGAATTTGAAAATCGCCTAAAAAATACGAAAATTCTTTAAAGTCTTCTTTGGAAACACGATGTTCTTCAAAGGCCAAAAGTCGCCTGTTATTCTCCATCCTTTAAACTTGGTTTTTGCCAAAAATCTAGTTGATTGGCTTGTTAGGTCATTAAGAATGGACAAACACACTTTACTACTTATAATATTAGTATTGATATTTTATCTTCAAAATTCATCATTCTTCTTTCATCATTCATCTAAACCACTTCATTACATTACAGAGATGCTACTATATTTGTATTAACAGATATTACTTTATTATAATAAAACAGATATACATTATTCCTCGGAAGCTGCTATAAGTGTTTATTTCCCTCAATCATGTTTATTCTGTAAAGGATTTTTTCTAACTTACTTCTTGATAATAATGAGAACAGTTGCTTCATTTTTCCGAATATTTACAACACTTTTAATGTGTTATCTCCAACTCACTTATGAACATTGAATTTAAATTCTGTGCAGTTACTTAATAACTTGCTAGCTTAGCAGTTCCAGGGTTCATTGACCAAAAAATTGCATAGTATCAAAAAATCTGGGCTGCTAATTATTATAGTTCTTTTTGCATAAATCAGCATACAAAATAATTGTTAAACATATAAACAATAAAGTGTTTAAAACTTCATAGAATTTATGATTATTACAATATTTAATTTTCAATGAATTGTTTTGTTGTCTTTATGCTTAAACAGCTGAACTGATTTCAATAAAATTTGGCACTGCGGAGCACAGCTAATTAATATAAAAAAAAAAATGAAAATTACTTTTGATGAAATGATAGTTGAAAAACTTACCAATTGGACTGGAAGCCAAGGCACGTGCTGGAGAAGTTCCAGGAGCCTGGTTGGGGGTTCTCGGAGTTCTTCTGGGAGTCTGGGAGCCATCTGCAAAAATAACAAGTTTCTATGTCAATTATTGACAAACAAGTAAAAAACAACAGAGTCCTTTACATCGACGGTATTAATTGAAAATAAAAGAGGAAGCATAAAAAAAAATTACATCATTTGAGTCGCAAACTGCAAATAGTATTTGACATAACCTCCCATTGTTTTGAACTTTTTATAAAGTTGTTTAGACTTCAAAACTGTAAAATTTTCAAAATTTATAAATTAATCAAACTTATTTAAAGCTAACCTTTTGTAGGAGTGCCTGTTGATCTTTGAGGAGTTTCAGGAACGACAACTTGTTGAGATGATCTCGTCCTTCGGGAAGGAGTCTGAGGATCCGATGCAGTAGACGTCCGCGACGACGGACGTTTAGATGGTGTCGACATTATTGATTCTAGTTATCACTCAATAACATTTAAATCACAAACACGATTAAAACAATATTTTTCACACACCGTTTTATTTACGTTAAGCCGTTTGGCGCGAAAAGCTCGCAATTAAACTAATGTCACTGTCAATGTCACTTCTGATATGACACTAAAATTTTTTAAACCAAATATTTGGGGCCAGCTGTTCTAATTAGGTCGCTGTGAAAGCTTTTGAACATCGCAGAGTGTGTTAAAATGCTACGATTTGCGGTACCATTGTATCAAAATCTAAATAACTACTTTCACAGAAATCAACCGAACCGATTTAACTTTTATAAGCGTCGTGGATGAGTTTTTCAGTTATACTCAAATCCACCACAGACTATTGAGGCTACTACGATTTGACAGAAATAAAAAAGAAAAAAGGAAAACTAAAAACGTCACAGAAAAAATTGATCGTTCATTCACCGCTGTAATGATTACAATATCTTTGTTGTTTACGATAAAAATAATCAATGAAAATTCTGCAAAATCATAATAAACGATTTGCAAAGCTTAGACGGTGCATAATGTGCAAAATAACAGAAGACGGAAAACAGCAGATCGTAAAAATAGACTACAAATAAACTGTAGTTGAAGTAGTGGTGTAAATATTTTTGTGGATTTTTGCATGAAATCAATGGATAATTGACTTAGTGATGTGCATTATCATAATTTCTAAGTGACTGAAGAAGAAATCCATCAAGATAACAGCTTTTTGGTAAGTTTAAAAGGAAATACGGTCAATTAAAGACATTTATGATTCATCGTCATTTCGTAAGGTTAATGGATACGTAGAGACAAACAGGAAGGCTTCGGCCTGTGCTGAACTTAATATGAACTCTTGTTCTTTTTATGTATTGTTAATCGGCAAATACAAAAACGCGTGCCATAAATCGTTATTTACATACTCTAAGCTAATGTTTTCTACTGTGTAAATGCTTAATAACAAACAAAAGAACGTTCGAACAGTCCTACTCAATGCTTAAATATTATATTTGCTAATTAATTTTTTCTTTTTTTTTTAATTGCTAAGTAATAAAACATTTGGGAAAGCTAAAACTTCCATTATAATTTTCAGTAATCTTGCTAATATATCTTATACTCTTTCCACTACTGGTATCCTCACTCTGATGTCCTGTTATTAATTGTCTTGTTTTAATGGCTGATAAACAAAATATAATCTTGATCTCTGTCTCACTTCTTCATCATATAGTTAGTTTACTGCTACAATAAAGAAACACATCTATAACTCAGTCTGTGCTTGTAAATTTTTGTGACTACCCTACATTCACTACCTAAAAAGACAATTATAAATATCTGCAGTGGTTGTATATTAACAAAAAAAAAATCTAAAATTATTGAATAAATAAGAAAACTAGGAAATAAGAAGAAAACTAATATAATCAGTAATATAATATTAAAATGACAACATCATTAATTTGTTTCAGGAAAGCAATTGAGAAGAAAGAAGGAACTAATGGTATGTACATTTATGATTTATTAGCTTGTAATCCAATGCATGTTAATGCTATTTATTATTATGAATATATTGCTTATTCCGTGCACTTGCATGTGATAAATCTTTTTGCATTAAAAGGAATATAGATAGGTTATAAAAGTATACCTTCACATGTACATTTCTTGCATGTCATATTGTCTTTGTATTGTCTCTTTCTTTTTTTGTCATGTGTTTAATGATAGACATAATAAGTTTTTGTTCCTGTTTCACCACTTACTGATAAAGTTTCTGGTTGGCTATCCAAAACTTTTTTGACAGATTCTTCAAATCAAATCAAATCAAAATATTTTTATTCAAAATAAGTACTTTAAGTAAGTAGTTTCTGAACGTCGAGACTACGGCGCCTACCACCGGTTCGGGAACTAACCTGGCGAGAAGTTCAGTCAGTCTAGTGAGCAGTAGGACAGGCTTCTGTTTATTCAAATTGTATCATATCACCTTTTTTTTACTCAATATAAAGACTAAGGGAGATAAAATAAATTGGTAAAATAATGGCTTTTTTATTAAAAGCTGTGCTCAGTGTTACCAACTTTTTCCTTCCAAATTTAGGGGATAAATAAGCAAGTGGGGATTTTTTGGGGGTTAAAAATAATAAGGGGGTTTTTAAAAAGCTTTCTTAACACAATCCAGGAAATTAAATTTTAATTTAAATAGTAATAATTTTAAATCCTATCCAATTGGAATTGGTAAATGATATGAATGATTCAATGTTAAAAAATCATGCAATAATAATAATCATCGTCATATCACATGGTTGGCTGTGCTTTTAAGACAACTGAATGTTTCACAATCTATTTCACAATTTATATATATGATAAAATAAGAAAGTAACAAATTTGTAAATAAGCTATATTATCTACATTCTAAATGATACTTGACATTAATAGAAAATGTAAAGTCTTATCAAAAACATTCTGTAAAAAAACACGCCAAGTCTCGATTGAGCAGCTTGTTTCTCACTAAAATCTAGACAAACTACTGCCATTTGTTTATTATTAATGTTAAATGTATATATTCTTAATTCGTTAGTGGGTAAAAATCAAAGGCTAATCGTATTAGATCAATTATGTTAGTAAACAAATGGCAATAAGAAACCTTTGTCTCGATTTTTAGATAAAAACAAGCAGAATTGGCCTGTTTTTTCATATAATGTTTTTGGTGGGATTTTGCACCTTTTTGTAGAATAGTTATTTTTGGCACAGATTTTGTTAATACAGATCTTTGAATTCTTTTTTTTCCAATAGTATGGAACCAGTTTTTAAAGGGATCTGCCAGCTACTTCCTATCTCATAAGGTACAAAAGTAAAAAGTCATGGTTTTTACCAAATTTGAATTCGAAATAAAAAAAAACGATTATGCTATTTTTATAGTTTTCCTTTAATGTGACCATTAAACTTTAGCTCTATACTAAATTTTAGAAAATTTCAGCTTTCTGGTATTTTCCAGAGGTTTTCAAATAGGGGCCGAAAACCCGGCGAAATGGGTCCTGTATAGATGTTACGGCAGTGTTTGCTTCGCGCTCGACTTGGCGATGCCACTGCCGTGCCATCAGATAGGCTTCTGAAAAAAAACATTATACATATTAAATGATTGAATTAAGGAGTGTCTTCGTTTTTGGAAGTTGCTTAAAAAGTAAGTTGCCTACTTTACAGATAAGGACTGGATTTCTTTCAGAAAAAAATATTTGTATTTTTTTGTTACAAGACATCATACTTATGTTGTTTATAAAATAAAAATTTTGTAGTTCAGTTCAGTAATTAAATTTTTGTTGGTTCTTACAAGACAAGAAAGTAGACATACCAGTCTTTATCAAATCAAATCAAAATCTTTTTATTCAAAATAAGCAATTTGAGTACACTTTCTTAACGTCGAGACTACGGTGCCTACCACCGGTTCGGGAACTAACCCGGCGAGAAGAACCGGCGTAAGAAACTCGCACGGGTCCATCTTTTACCTGAAAGAGGGAAAATAACAATAATATGTCTTAAAACTGATATGAATTATTGTTTTTAGTTACATAAATAATCGTTATTCAAAATAATATGTTATAATAAAAAAGTTTAAAATTGTAAGACAAGACTTTCGAAGCTTTTAACTTACACATAATATTATAATGCTAAGAATTTATCTAGTCTTGCCACTTGCTTTATAGTAAAGCATACTTTTAACAGCGGCTTCCCAAACTTTAAAATTAATATATGGTCCTTTTAATTTTTAAAGCTTAGAAATATAAATATCATTTTACACCCCTACACTTATAGATGGTGGGTCTTACATAACACTTTCTTTAATCTCATCATACACTTTTTATAAGTTATAGAATTAAGGATAAATTAGTGGAAACTCGAGGTCTTACCAATATGCCATGTGTGATGAAACACATTTCGTTCTATGGAAATGTTTGTTCTATGGAAAAATTCTTTGGATTACTCAGATCTACACCAGCAAGGCCATTCGCCATATGAACAGTTTCCTTTAATAAATATCTAGCTGTTTCCCGTGGCTTCGCTCGTAAAAATTTAATAATTGCGTTAAAATACGTTTTTTTTTTGTAAGAGCCTTTGAAATGATTTTTTCCTCGACCAAAATTAGCCCACGGTACTCTATATCCTATCAACTAAGTCTATGCCGAAAATCAAGTCGTTTGGTTGGTTCGTTAGGGCCTGAAACACACTTCCCATTCGAAGACAAGTGCGGATAACTAACATTTTACAACCCTCGAGAAAATATTAATTTTTTCCCATAAAATTGCAACAATTTTAATTATCCAGCTAGTGTACCTGGCTATACAACAAATCTACATTATTTTAATTTCAAACCATTTCCCTGGTCCTAAAGCGTCCATTCACCCAAAAATATTAAAATGTTAGTAACCAGCTTTTTACACTTAAGTCTTCATTTATAGATATATAGTTCACAAACGAACTCTTTCGGTCCCCTTAAACCTGTCAGTGTTTTTAGTCTTGGGCGTTTCTAGCGTTTTAATGCTAAATTCGTGGGGGGTGCCGCCGAACCCAGCTTGGGAATAGCTGGTTGTATATTGTAGTTCATGGTACCCCCGGCCTGTCGGCCACGGCCCGCGGCAGGAATGTTTGTAAAAACGTGCCCGTCTATTTATAACATCATGTCCTTGTTTTTAATTTCACTTCGTCTGAAAATAGCGTTTTCCATTCTGAGCTAATGACCCGCCCGGTTATACCGGTATGGGCGACGCTCTTTGTTGTTTATGGGATAGATTTTTTTTTATTGATGTAAAAAAACTGTGACGATGAAATTTTTTGTTGTTTTTTTTTCTGTGTGTGGAATTAGGAGTTTGTATTTAAGGGAGTTGTGCCGCAATTTTGTTCTGTCGAAAAGTTTGTCTTTTTTTTTTAAATATAATTAAATATATATAATAAAAAAATACTAGTTTAGGAGTTACAGATGTGTATCTAACAAAAAAAGAATATGGATGACTACAGCCTACAAAAACCTCTTATTTATTCATTCAGGATGCACAAAATTTAAACTAGTTTTTGTCCTTTGATCTCTGTTAAACTACTTTTATTATTAACATATACCCAATTAGAAAAAGATTAATATAAGAACGGGAACTATTATTTAAGATGTACGATTTATAGTTGCCGACACGAATATGTTTTCCCTGCCGCATCTCAGAACATTATGACGGTAGACTCCCGCAGAGTTTACTGGTATCGAGACTATCGTAAAGTACAAAGTATAAAGCGTTACTGCCATGATAATGTTTAAAATAATTGTATTTATTGCAATTCAATACAAATTGTACACCATGAATGAGATGATTTATAAAGGGTTTAATGAGAAATGTAGAGTTTTCTTAATATGAATAACGTAGAATTTTGGCTCCGGAACCTTTAAAACGCCATTTTTTGGTTTTTCGTGCTCAACAATAATATAGAATCCTTCGTGCGATAGTTCGACTTGTACTTGGCCAATTTTTTTCTATTTCGATAACTGGTCGTCTAGCCAACTCTTATTTGATGGACAAACAAACAGTGCAATTTTGTATAAAATAATCCATACTAATGTTATATATGCCGAAAGTGTAAGAAACCAATCAATTGGCTTGATTTTTTTTGTCATAGATATAATGTGTAGTTAAAAGTACAAAGAGTAACATAGGCCTAGTTTTAGTCTTTAAAAAATATGTGGATTCTCTTAAATGCGACTCACAAGAATATTCGTATTTTTACGCGATTTTCGTACTCCGAGCAAGCGAAGCCGCGGGCGTCATCTTGTCGTGTTATAAATATGCATCTGTAAATCTGTCCCGCGTTTCCGTGTGTTTGTCAGTTTGTTACGAGAACAGTGCGTGTGCTTAATGTCAGGTGTCGTTGACCTTTGGCACCATTTAAACTGTAATCATCATCATTTGAAACTTTTAAAAGCAGGCTCGGTCTATTCTAATATAATCTAAGAGCCGATAGCAAATTTCGAGTAGGTATTTGAGGAAGGCTGAAACCTTGTCATGTAACTCTGCTATTACACCCCAAGACGGCAATGCAGCCCTGGCTGAGAAGCTGGGCCTTTACCTAAAGTAAAAAAAATAGAGAAACGATAAGCCAGGTGATTTAACATTGCCAATGGCGTGCAAAAATTGGCGAAATTTGCTTGCGAACAAAAAAAAAATTCGCTATTTAAATAGAGATTTAATAGTAAAAAAATATATTATTTTACTTCAAAGTTGGGTAGGTCAGTCGTTCTTTAGGGTTCCGTACCCAAAGGGTTTTCGGGTAAAAATCTACCCTAAGACCCTATTCCGAAAACTTCGATGTCTGTCCGTCTGGCTGTCTGTCTGTCTCCAGGCTGTGTCTCAAGAACGATAATAACTAGAGAGTTGAAACTTTCACAGAATATGTATTTCGGTTGCCGAACAAATACTAAAAACGAAATAAATTAAATATGTAAAAGTAGCTCTAGTATAACAAACGCGTTTTTGTTATTTTTGTAATAAAATAATAGATTAATAAATTCGACGCGTTGCTTACGGCAGTGTAGCTCAGCGGTTAAGTTACCTGTGTAAAGCGCCGATTAGCTAAGAGGCGATAAGTCAAATACCATGAATGACGTTTTAGTTAAATAATGTTTTTGTCTATTTTTATTTTAAAAATGTATAAAGTTTTTATAAATTTAAAACATTGTTATAAATTTTTAATTTTTTAAAACATTCAAAATACGTTTTCCTAATTTTTGCTCTGTACTGGTACCGGACCCTTGTGTGCGAGTCCAACTCGCACTTGGCCGGTTTTTTTGACAGTCTAGTTGATGCCTGCAACTTCTCGTTGCTTAAAAATTTGTATATCAAGGGAACCGTACATTTTCCCCTGATAAAAAGTATCCTATGTGTTGCCTATACTTAATAGCTATTAAATAAGAAAATATTTATTCTAATCCATTTAGTAGTTCCGGAGATTAGCGCGTACAAACAGATAAACTGACAGACAACTTTTTTTTTGTTGATTTGTGTTTTATTCCTAAGCCACAGTGATTAGTTTGTAAAAATAATAATTTTACAGACACGCCAATTTTACTGTTTTTATATGTATAGATAGGAATGGATGAGCAGACACCATAAATTCTCATTTATAAACGTGATAAATTTATAAATATAACGTTGGGCCATGGTCTAGGGGCTGCAGCGCCCTAGCCTTCTAGGAAGGCAGCCTATTTATTAAGTACATTGGACGGCAGATACACACACACAAAATGCAAACATTTACCTAAGCAGAGAGAGAAGGACATAAAACAATACTCATAACAATATCTTGTGTCTTCTTCCATTGGCACAGTAATTAATAAACATTAGCGTAATTAAAAGCTCACGAAAGGTTGGCGATCTCTGGCCTATTGTATAGATGAGGGACAGACAGCGGCACAATACAATTATGTATCACAAAACATTGTCATCTGAAACATCTTTGATAACGTTTATGTTATCTTCTATTTTATAACATTTATGAGGCAAGCGAGCAGACGGGTTACCTGATGGAAAACAACTGCAGTCGCCTATGGACACTCGTGACATATGAAGAGTCGCGAGTGCGTTGCCGACCTATATGAGGTAATAGGGATTGGGAATAGGGGGAGGGGTTTCACGCCAGTTTTCTGTGAGGCCGTGGTATCACTCCGGTCGAGCCTGCTTACTCGTGCCGAATCATGGCTTTCCCACGGCAATGAGCTTGATGTACTTGAGATCGGAAAATGTCTCATTCGTACACGCGTCCATGGCGAACCAAAGGTCTTACCCACTACGTACGCTCTAAACATCTACGAGTATATAGTAATGTTCTACTGCATCTTATCCTGGTCGGCCGTCGCCAATGGATACCTACAATATCGGAAGAATTGCAAATGCGTTGTCGGACTTTTTATAAGGGACTAGCTTTTGCCCGCGACTTCGTACGCAGACAGGACGATTTTGACGAAGTTTTCTGTCGGCATTCAAGGGGATGT
>JAOTAV010090681.1:0-11506 GCA_026546445.1 Cyclargus thomasi | reverse complement strand
GCGCACTGTTACGCGCCGAGGGAGTCCGACATACCCCTGCCGCCTGCCCCCGCGGGCCGCAGGGGATGCGTAACGCAAAGAGACAGACAGACGGACAGACATCCAAGTCTTATTAATGGGGCCTTCTTTTACCCTTTGGGTACGGAACTTTAGAAATGAGTATTTAGATACTATTTAATGTCTGGTAAATAAAATTACACCTTGTTTTGTGAAAAGCTGGTAAGTGGTAAGTAGGCCACTGGAAAACGTAAAAAATAACACAGTAAACAGTAAAAATATATTTATTAGAAAAATATACATTACTTTAACATATTTTTTTATCTCAATAGAGACTATCACTTACTACGATATAACAAAATTTAACAAAAGTAACATCTAAAAATCTAGTCTACAGACTAAGCAAAATAATTTTGTACTCGAATAAATCGTTTCCTTCCATTTGATTAATTTTTAATTTGCATACGTGGTTTCCAAGCTTTTCGAGTTATATTGCAGTTTGGTGTCAAAAAAAACACGAAATAATAACTGTTTAGACTGTACAGTGTACAGTAAAGCTACAAAAATCTAACCCTTACATTTTCTTAGTCACGATATATCTACACACAATTTAGTAAACAATTTAACCGTGTCTGTTAATAGTTACTCTAGTTGTTTACCAATCATATTACAATGGCAAAACACTATTTTGTAAAAACACTTTTTACACAACATTAAAATATGCCAAATTTACACGACTAGAAGTTAGGACACATTTTACTTAACAATTTTAAAGTGATTTAAGGAAATAGGAAATATGCATAAAACAAAATTTATTGGATGACACTTATTAGTATAGTCGGCTAAAAGATATACAGAATGACAAAAACTTTTCAGATTTCTGTTGAGAAATGAGTAAGATCACAAAACGTAATTTAGTATGAACTTTGTATGCAGTATGTAACTTTGACGTCACAGATCTCTCTTTCTAGCTGACTACTTTAAAGGCTAATAAGTTTGTTATTTTAAATTTTATCGCTATTAAAGCGATAGATTTATTTAAACTGAGAATTAAAAACCGTGCATATTTCCTATTGTAGCTGTTTTTGTCTGACGTCCAAACTTTTATTTACCAATAGTAAAACGAATCTTATTTTCTTTTCTGTACATTATTGCATAAACTAGATAAATCTTGATATGGTTTCATAAATAGTAAATATAAATTAAATAGCGGTGAGTTATTGTTTACACTTCGAGAATAGCTCGTACTTCATTGCAATTGAGAAATTAAATAATAATCACAAAATTGAGCGGTACAAATAATTGAACTACGATGGCTGCTTATAAATATCAGGCACAATAATTAAAATACATTTGTAGAGAATTTGTAAACGTTTACATCGAGCGCTGAACACATTAAACTTCAGCTGTAATGATACCCGACACTAATAAAACGGCGTCTACAAACTTTATTATTAAAAAATATTTTTTAATTTTTATACCCACTTGTTCCAGTCTTGTTTACCCTTATTGCTGTCATGTCTATATTCTATGGTTCGTTAAAATAAAGAACCATAGAGAATAGTTAAATCTTTACCTTTTCTTAAATAGACTCGAATAAACGGGTTCAACTTTTTTTGGTTTATAATTTTGCTTTATTTAGGAGCTCCTTTACCATGGAATTAGCACACGATCGTGTAAAAGCACCTATTTTTTGCATAGAAGAAATATGAGCACATAGGAAATATTGTTTATATACCTACCACAGGAACGGAAACCCAAGTGCCGGTCCTTGACTGAGACGAAAGGTTCTGTCAATCAACATGTTTTCCATCCTTCCACCTGTTTTTGGATCGCTCGAACGCCTCTATTATACACGACCTGCAATAAAACAATAGGTATGCTCATTATGATAATACTGTAATTAAAAGGCACTATAGTGCTTTCGGTTAATCTAGGCGTCATTAATTCCGTGAAAAAATTGTCATTTCCATCCAAACCCCGTTGCCAAAGTGACAAACTGACGACAACGCTTTGTTGCCAATAGCGGTTTGAATAGAAATCTTTGATCAAATATTACTAAGATGCAAAGATTCCTTCAAAATTTAATAAAATAATGGCACTAAGACTATCTGACACAAAACAATTTAAATCAAAATCAAGTGTCGGAGCGATTAGGAGCGGAACAAGGCGTGGCGCGATTTTGCCGGTGCCACTTTTTAGACGGCAACTGTGAATTTTCATAACATTTGATCGAAGATAGAAATAATACATTTTTGACAGAAGTTTAATGACCGCTTTATCGACCTAAAAGACCTAAAGCCTTAAAGACAAAGTCATAAGAGTATTTCGTTCATAAGCTGTGTTTCGTTCAGTGAGTGAGTTTACCGATGGTTCAATTTCCCTAATACTCCTCCTATCCCTATTCCCTTATAAAGGCCGGTAACGCACTTGCGACTCTTCGGATGTTACGAGTGTCCATGGGCGACGGCAGTTGCATACCATCAGGTAACCCGTCTGCTCACTTGCCCCATAAATATAATTAAAAAAAAGTCTCGACTAACTCACTGATACGACCTCTTGGATTAGTTTGTGTGCGTGCGGCGGCGCATATACTAGAGCGCTTTATGCAAGCCGCACGCGGTTTCTTTGAGAGGACCTTCTTCTATATACTACTAGACTAGATGATGCCCGGATCCCTGTTGCAAAATTCGTTCGAAAAATCGATTCAGCGGTTTGGGCGTGAAGAAGTAACAGACAGACACTTATGCAATATTAGTATGGAAGTATAGATAAACACTGTTAAGCTTAAGTTTTAGCACTTTAAGTTTTTCAATAAGTAAAAAATCAGATTTTGAGGTATGAATGCAGTATCATTCTTTAGATCTTAAGGAATAATATTGAATTCATAACTCAAAATCTGTTGTTTGGTTGGATTGCACACAAATGCCTAACAGCGTCCAGATATCTATACGCTACCTGAAGAGTGACTGGTGCAGTATGTAGGCGGAGACGTGTCCGGCGTCGACGTATCGCACCTCCGCGCCCGGCCAGATCTCCTCCAGTGTGCCTACGTCATCTCGTGGCACGTACGCGTCGTGCTTCGCGCATACCGCTGTAATAGTAATAGCCTGTTTCACCACTTCCTGATAAGTCACGGATGGCTATCCGTAACGTGTTTGAAAGATTCTCGTTACTTCATTTCTTAACTGAGTTGCGTCTAGCCTTTATGTCTTTAGTCCTTAGTAATGTCTCTATCAACCAAGTGTTGAGTGTTAAATGAAATATAAAAACCACGACATTCCTTAGGCGTAGCATTGGAGCGATTTTAAGTGAACAAATAATTATACCCTTCCGCCGTTGGTACACTGACGTCTGACGCTGCAAACCGCGAAAAGGGGAGTGCGCTAGATACAATATTACTATCTCTAAGGCGGTGAATCTACCCACCGATTTTTCGTAATAACGACGTTTTTCACGAGTTAGTGTATAAATGCACTAGGCGGAAGCTAGGCGACCGAACTAGCGTGGCCGATCTTACGTTCCGGCTCATTCGGCTGATATGACATGACGGTAAAAGCCGAAATTACTCGGCCGAGTGTCATTGGCATTGGCAACTTGCTATACAAAACATGGACGCCGAACGCTGCCAAACTTACGCCCGACGGAAGTTCGGCTGTACGCTATAAATTGAAGTAATCTCAACATGGTTTGTCATCCGTCATTTAAATTACATTGTAGGGATAATGGGGAAAATCGGTGGTGTAGGTGTTTAGACACTGATCCCCTTATTCATAAAAAATTTAAGCAATGTTTAACTGATCAAGGTTCGCTGTCCTTTTCTGGAATATTGAAAACGTCACACGACAGGTAAAAAAGGTGCGGTTGGTGAAAATTATTTTTTGTGCGGGAGGCGAAAAGTACGCTAAAATAATGTCTTTCCGAACTTTAGGCCCGGTTTACATTTAATTAAGTACAGTAGCGAGTTAGCAAAACGATCAGTTAAAAATTAAGTCACTTAATACTTAGTAAGTATTAAGTTACGTTCAAACGTAGGCGAGGTAAGTAATCAAAAGTTGCTGATTCAAGATATCAAGATAAGTCTTCAGAAATTGCTTATTTACTGCCTACAAACTAATTAAATTTAATATTTTACACAAACAAATACCTACTGTATTAAAATTTTTGATAAATTAAATAATATAATATGAGCTGTACTAAACTCAGACGTCTACACGTTTAACCACGTCTAACCTAACTCACCAGGAGTAAGGTTGGCGGGGTGCGGGAGACGCAAGAACTAGCACTAGCAAGTAGCCCTTCGCACTTAACTCGCCAAGAATCGAATCGCGTTTTATTTTAGCCAACTAAATTAACCACTTACAACCTAACTCGATTTCACCGTTAAAAAAATAACGAAACTCGCCGATCGCGCAATTTACTCGAAACTCAATTAAATCAAGTGTAAATTGACCTATAATTAAAGGGGACATAAAAGCTTATAACAATACACGTTATAGACAGTGCATTCAATGAACATACCAATAATAAGCGAAGTATCAAATGGCACTGAGAAGTTGCTGAGATGCGTGCACTCGTCCATGATACCGCGCATGAACTGCAGCGCCTCTCTGTCCCTCCAATGGATCTTGCTAATGTCTATCTTTTTCTCGTTTGGTTTCAGGAACGGCAAACTGACTAAAAGGTCCGTTGCCAAGTCTGTAACATTCCACGGTTTCTTCTCTACTTTCGTTTTGTCGACATTTTTGGATAACATGATTTCGTTGGAGCCCGTCGTTTGCGTGGTTTCTAGAACTTTGTCGCTAGTATGAAGTTTTTCTTGTGCTGTTTCTGTTTTCTCATTTCCAAGCGACTTTTTGGTTTCCACTGAAAAATGATTCACTTCTTTCTTTTGGACTGTGAAGGAAAAAAATATATTAAAATTTGGTTATTTGTTATTATCATGTTAATCGCTATTTACACAACTATGTTTTTTACCTTTACATTTTAATAAAACTCGTGCTCTAATATGCTCCTTGTTTAAATTATTTAAAATCTCAATATCTTGCAACTCGAGCTCAAAATTCCTATTCGATAACAGCTTATCATAAAGCTGCTTAGATATTTTATTTTCATTCAATAGATTAGTAAGTTCCACTTTTAAATCGTCATTATCTTCTGGTGGTATTTCAGTTTTTGTTTTCAATATAATGTTTCTATTCAAATCTATTATATTATCACTTTCCTTGGCACTCGTTGGTTTAGTCTCTACATTTTCTATGTGAATCTCCGATTTTACACTGTTGACTGCTGGTTCACTGCTCATATTTTCCTCTTGTATATTTCTTGAATACGATTGTACAAATTTCTTTCCCGCCAAGAACGCCTCATCTACAACTGTTACCATTTTAGAGAGTTTTTCTCTGTATTCTCCATCAGATAGGTACTGGTCCTCTAGAAGATCCCAGTTTATCGAATGTGACATAACTCCCTGGAAGAATAAAAGTACTCTTGTTAATAGTTGGGCACAAAAACATCACTCGGCCAAACTGGTTGGGTAAGGTTAGTAATCGGTGCTGGTAATCAGTCTCTATAGACTTCTAATATGGTTGAATCGCCGTAAGTTGGCACGAAACTTCATATATAACATCAAAATTTATATAGAATTTTGTGCCAACTCATTTTGATCTAACAAAAATAGAATAACGATCTGCCATGTGATTGTGAAATGAGTGTTGTATGTTGCTTAATATTCACCAAATGACAAACATTTTAAAGAAAAACTGTACCTGCAAAAACACCGCGGATGCAGTCGACCAAGAAAGACATGGCACCAGCACTAGTGGTTTTGGCCAATTCGTAGCTGCCAGTGATGCCATCTACAAAATTGTTTTAATTATTATTTTTAACTTCAGATGAATATCAAGTAAGATTAATGAAGCTACATACATGGCCACCCATTGATAAGCCGGTAACACCGAGAGGTCCTAGACCGTTTTGCTCGCACCAGTGAAATAGCACCAAGGATTCCAATATAAGGCATCCACCCATCACAAATATGTCAGATACATTGTGTAAGGAGGACCGACTATAATAAAAGAAAATGTTAATAAAGTACCATGCACTTTTTGACTGACATATCCATTTGTTTTTTTATCTACTATATAAGAGACACACACACACACACCCTAGCACTGTCTGTATGTACACTGTACAGTGTGAATATTTATTCTGCAGCAAAACTTGACAGAATGAATATATTATAACATTGTCAAGTCTCAAAATAGAGTAAATGTGCACCTTCTAATGTTTTAAATTATTAATTTAAACTTTAAAATTTTTAAAGTTACATTTATTGAGAAGAAAAAACATACATTTGATCAACAGGTTTTCGTAGACCATAGAAAGGGTTTTCTAATATTATTCCTCCAATACCTGCTTCTTTTAGCAAAGGTCTCACCATGAGATTTCTTCTTCTCCAAAAGAACTGCAAAAATATATTTATTATTCATTTTTATTACAGTATTCTATAAATTCTAAAAAAGAACTCATTAACATATTATTAACTACTCATGTAATGTTTCCTTATAAAGAAAATTCTAGTGTTTTCTTACATGATCTCCAGTGCCAGCTAAGTGTAAACACACAGGCTTGTAATTTGGATCCTGCCATTTTTCTGGCAATAATATCTGGAAATGAGCCTTTTGTGCAATTTCAGGTACAATTCCTGGCAAATACCGTTCCATTGGAGTGATGAAGTAGCCCTCAAGAAGTCTGCAATCTGATAGCTTTTGTTCCTTAAGTATAAAACAAAAAAGTGAGTGATTGAACTATAAGAGTTGTTTTTCAAGCAATATTTTGTTGTTTAAGTACAACACCCATTAGTGAAAAAATAGCAATTTTTCAGGACTGAGATAAGAAAATAAAAAAAGAAATAATATACTTTTATTATTTTACAAAATAACTATTTAGTTATTTTAAGAGCCAACAAAATTGGCTTATGCTTGTTTCTGATTAGATAAAGCACAGTTAAAGTGATATTGTGTTTTACAATGTTTTTGCAAATAGCATCAAGAGGTCAAAATAGCCATCAAGTGACTTACAACATATTAGAAATGAAATAACAATTTGTTACAAAGTTACAAAAAGCAAGTACTATTCTACCCATAACACGATGACATAATATATTGTGTATACATTCTAATAAAAAACTGATATTTAATATGAATGGTCTGGTACATAGTACTACAAAGTACAGTCAATGAGTAAATGACTACGCCTTTAGCCTTGTCAATGCAATAATCATGTATCAACAATAACAAGCATAAACAGATGAAGATACAGATAAGGATTATAATCTTGGCATCAATTCAACTGTCTGCATTAAACATGTTGTATGAGTGAAATTATAACTTCTTAATTCTTACCTTCGTTATAGTAACAGGGTAATCTTTCTCTACAAGCTTAAAACATTCATCACGATTCGAAACTACTTTCCTGAACTCGAATAACCTAAAAATATTGCCAATATTTTTAGTATTTTACTATTAGTCAAACAACACAGAGGCAATTATTCAACAGTATAGAATGTCCGTAATTAAGCTTAAAAATTGTATATTAGCAAGACTATGGTGCTTAATTTGTATACCTTCGTAAATTTTCTGGCTTTCCCCAACCCTTCGTAAAGAATTTGGTTATAAGAAAACTTCGGTAAACTGCGTCCAACTTACTCGCAGACATTTTTATATAAACTCACACAGTTTAAAGTTTTGGAAAAGATTTTTAATAAATGGAATAACATGAGAATTTTAACTGAAAATATTGAACATTTTCGTAGAATTTCTATAATTTTCTATGAGAATTACAAAACGCTGTTATGACATATTATGACTTTTGACATCTGACAGCAATCAGCTGATATCTTTTTTTTTACTTAAAGCGATTTGGATTAAACATACAAACTAAAATATGGCATACACTGAGCCAGTGGTTAAGAAACGTGAAAGGGGAAATTAAATCTTTCATATTCAACTTTTACCAAATTAAATGAAATTTTTCTAGATTCATTTCATTTTTTTTCTTGAACTTTTGAAGCTAATTTCTACACTTATCTAACAAACAAATTTTAAGTATTAAGAATATAATAGTACCTATATTATATTTAAGTTAGGATAAACTAATTAATATCTATTAGTGGGTAAACTTATTGCTTTCCTTTAATGGCATAGTACATATTATCTTTAATAATTATTGAATGAAATATAAGTATATAAGTATATATATTTGTTAATCAATTTCATATTTATATGCAATTTCATCAAGACCATAATTTGAATGAGTCATTCAATTATTAGTAGAAATGTGTGGGCACGGATTTGTTTGACGGTGACCTACCCAACCCGGACGTAATTGATAAGCAGTATCTACAGCCCCTGACATTGCCTGTAGGCTTACAGTACGTTTCAGCACACGTAGTAAAATTTTATTTTTTTATTTTATTTGGAAAACAAACAAGTATAAACTGTTGTATACTACAATACGTTTTCAAAAATTACTTTAAAGAAAAGAAAAGTATTCAGTACTAAGGCCCTGTTTCACCGCTTTCTGATAGTCTATTCATAACTTTATTTGATCAGATTCGTATGTTATATCAGATATCAGATGTTATATGGAGAACTTGACATAAAAGTTGTGGATAGCCCAACAGAAACTTTAACAATAAGCTGTGAACCAGGCCCTATAACTATATTATAAAATTGCTAAAAGCTTCGCAGTTTTAACAATGAAAAAGTTCTTTGATAAAAATTTGTGCTCAGAAATATTTCAGTTAAATTTCTATCAGTCATTTCAATTTGATTAGAGTCTTCTTAATTAGATCTATTGCTGCTAACCTCAAGGCTCGGAGGACCAAAAGATATGTTCTCAAAATTTTGATATACTTGTTTATACATAAACTATTTATAGATGATTCTACGTAAATACGATACAAAAACCATAGGAATTTTCGATCATTAATAAAGTTTTTCCTCGTATCTATGTTAATACGGAGAAAACGTGCTTGAGATTTTTGAGTAACTATAATGATAAATGTTTACTCGGTATGTAGAAGGATTTTTTCGCTGATTTGATGTATAACAATAACATTCCTTATAGGACTACCGACCGCACCCACATTTGTTATAACAAATTGATTTAACATAAACGTATGGCTATGTGGTCCTTCCATGCTTTGTTAGTAACACAGTGGGTCAGCCTACGTGAATTACGTAACTCACAGGTTCATCGAAAACAAATTCTACTGTTGTCTATTTATATTTTTTGCATTAATATTACCAATAAACACATATGTTGTGCTCCTTTTGAAGTTAGGTGATCTAGCCTTTCAGTCATTCCTCAGGGGGCGTTTTATAAAAGCTGCAAGTCGGGTAGCTATAGCATCCGCAATGGACTTATGGGCACTTTCAATATACAAATAATACAAATACAAAATATTTATTGACCAAAATATTTTTTTACAGATCATACACAATTTAACGGTCCCCCAAACTCGGCGGTGCCTGTCCTTTGAGGGACTTTATGGAATACAATTAATGTTTTACGGCTAACAAACAATATAAGAAGCATAGCGTCAAAGTCATCATTATTAAAAAAAATAGCTGCAAACTCTTTGGCCTTTAAATTTATTTTACCACAATAAGTATAGCACCTTAATTCTTAAGTATAATAATTATTTGAATATAGGTTACTGCGGCCGGGATGTAAAACGGGATGTAACCATTCGTAGCTTAGACAGCAGATGGTTATGCTCTTTTTCTTTAATTTATATCAAAAATGAAATTATGTTAGCTATGACATGATATAAGGTACTTCCGTACTTGATAATTCGGTAGAGTTTCCAAATTTAGCATATTTTGAGTTTTCGAGCGTCCATGGCCTAGTGGGTAACCTTTGGTTCGAACTCGAGTGGGTGCAGGTTCGAAAGGGGTAAAGGCGTGTACCAATAAGACATTTTCCGATCTCAAGTACATAATACGGATGCTCATGGTCGTGGGAGAGCCATGCTTTGGTGCGAATGGGCTGGCTCGACCGGAGTGATACCACGGCCTCACAGAAAATTGTGGTGAAACGGCGTTGTGCTGTGTTTCGTTCAGTAAGTGACTTTACCGGTGGGCAACTTCCCTAATCTCCTTATTCCCTTTTCTCTCATAAAACCCAGCAACGCACTGGTGACTCTTGGGATGTCGGGAGTGTCCTTGGGCGACGGTAGTTGCTTACAAGCTGCTCGAGTACCCCCTAAATATTATCATAAAAAAGTTATTTATGATTTACAGGTAACGAAATTCTCTGGCATGCATTACAGCAATATATAAAGATATTGTTGAAAAATATGAAAAGTTATTTGAGCGATTATAGTTATGCCGTTTGTCCACCGCTCGTTGTTAACGTCAAAGAGATTATTTCGGACCGATATAATACCATTTTATGATCTAGGCTTTGGCAACTTTTACCGACATTGCTCTAACGTACATGTCGTCACTTTTCTTTAGTGGCGAAGAGTAAAATGAAACTTAAAGTCTATGTGATACAGTAACATTTCATCGGACCGAAACAATCTCGTTGACGGTGGCGGCGTGCAGTGAACAAACGGCCTAACGATAATAGCTCAAATAACTTTTCATATTTCTTGCAGGCGATTTAAATGACCGATTCTTGAAAATAAAGGTAGGTCTCATAGTAACTAAGTAGCTCTCATTCAAAAGAAGACACAGGTAGGACATGAATTATTTATAAAACGCTATCTAAGGAAATATTTATGCTATTGAGGGGTATGATACAATTTCGGTTTCGGCAGCTGGAGGTTGTTTTTGCGAACGCGTAGGTGCCGTCACTAGTATAAGGACGCGGACGGAGTCGGGAAGGCATGTTTCCTCATCGACCCGCGACGGACGGACAGGTGTGTTGTGTTGTGCGTGAAAAAATAAAAATGTGTTAGAGGTAACGGAGCGGTATTTTCAAGTGAGCGGTTCGTTTAATTTGCGCGGTAAAAATTGACTCTATTTTTCTTTAATTCATATTATTTTCCACTGAATGGAAGTGAGTAAAGTTTATTGTTTAGATATTCGTAACGCGAAAAGGATATAAAAACTTTTGAAAATGTCTTACATTGCAGAGAAAAAAAAAGAAAATTACTTACACCTACTCCTCATTCTCAAACTTATTAAATATTTAGGGCCTTGGCAGTTGTTGTATGAACAATCTTTCAAAAGTTGTGGATAGCCTATCAGAAACTTTATCAGTGAACGGTGAAAACGGCCCGTGATTTAATTTTACCTAGCCAGTATTCAGTATTGTTAATATTTATTTATTGCTTTCATTTGAGTCAATTGTATCGAAGTTTTTATATTGATAATTGTAAATATGATGACCTCTGTGGCGCAGTGGTTGAGCTTTGGTAGCTCACGCCGGGGGTCGCGGATTCGAATCCCGCCGACGGAACAAAAAGTTTTTCAATGTTCCTGGGTCATGGATG
>JAOTAV010090660.1:0-11510 GCA_026546445.1 Cyclargus thomasi | reverse complement strand
AAAAATCTTAAATATGTGTATAGTATGAAAGTATTAAATATATTTCCGTTGTCTGGTACCCGTAACACAAGTCCTTCGGGTACTTAGCACAGGGCTAAGACGTGGTGTGAAGCGTCCATGGATATTATATTATATTATTATATTATATTATAGAAAGTGGCTCTCCCTTTACATTGCCTATACACTTCTATAAAAAAATCATCCTACCTCCTCCATAATAGTGTCCACAGAATAGTAATGTCGTTTCAGTATATCCAACATGGCGGTGAGGCTAGCGACGTCCTGAGTCAGTGTAAAAGTCCTTAATGCGGGCAGCCCGGCGAAGAACTGAGAGATCTCTTGCCGAGAGCGGTTGTAGCTACTTCTGAAATTTGAAATTGGAATAAATTTTAAATTTAGAAATATATAATGGAATTTTTTGTATGTGTTATTATTTTTTTTTTACTTAAGAAGCCGAAGAGAAATGTATATTCTGCACATAAAATGATTTTATTTTTTTAGGTATTACTGTCTCGTTCTGGCTACTGTAAGTTGAGGATGCAAAAATTACGGATCGCCGAAGTTGTCTCTATTTCTAGGCTGAAGTATAAAATATGTATTTTAAATAATAATAGATAATTGTGAAGGCAGGGGATGCTGGAGCAGGAACTTTCTTGCAAACAAATACACCAGAAATAACACTCCATTTTGCTACTGTAAACTGGTACTAAGCGTACTGCAACTCTAGTAAGAACCAGATAACGAAAATATATTTAATACTTCAATACTATACACGTATTAAAGATTTTTATTATACGGTATACATAATTAATACACATCCAAAACCCAGGAACATTGAAAAACTTTTTGCTCCGTCGGCGGGATTCGAACCCGTAACCCCCAGCTTAAGCTACCAACGCGCCTATTAACTGAGTCACAGACATCGTTGCGGACATCGTCTAAATAGTTTAATAATAATAATAATAATGTTTATTTAACAATAAGATACCACATAACACATTAATTTCACAATGTTAAGGGTCTGTTTCACCGCTCACAGTCTATCCACAACTTTACTTGACAGATGTTGTATGGAGAATCTGACATAAAAATTGTGGATAGCCTAACAGAAAGTTTGTCAGTAAGCGGTGAGGCAGGCCGTAATAGTCTCACAGTATATTAACGATCTTGTTCGTCTCCCGAAACGACACCATGTTGAAGTTACAGACGCTGACCGCTGGAAACGGTACTTGGCCCACCTTGCAGTTCGCGTCGATCTGAAATTATAGACGCACCAGACTTATGGGGGTTCTACACGGTGGGAACAAACATCATTGCATGCATTTTCAATCTTACGCTATGAACTGAAGGTGCATTTAAGATTTATTTATTTATTTAGCCTCATTTATTCCTTAACAATTACAAGATAATATTACATTTCATTACAATTATCATATTCATACAATTTAAATGTTATTTTAAACAAAATTTAAATTTATTATTCAATTATTATACTATACATATTATTATCAAATTATTGATTGTATGCATAATTATTATTAAGGACCTCTCTACGAGTATAGGCCTCCTCCATACTTTGCCATGTATCTCTATCATTTGCCGGTCATCCAGTTTACTCCGGCTATTTTTATTAAATCATCATTTTAGATATTGATGTTGTAAGTGGTCGTGTTTGACATCCAGGTTTGTCAAACACGACCTTGATGCACTCCAAATTGCACCCTCAGTTCATGGCGTAAGATTGAATTGAGGGTGCATCATATAAAAGCACACCTTGCGTGAAGTTTGTTTCCGCCGTGTTGAACCCCCATTACACTTGGAAAATATTTGATCCTAGTTATGTAAACAGGAACAAACCCGCAAAATGTCAGTTTCGAGAAAACGGCCATTTTGGGTATTTTTCCTTTTTCTCAATAATTTGTATATTCTTAATTATTTTAAATAAAATAAAAAAATATACAATCACTGTATGCAAATTTAATTTTCATAACTATAATTCAGATTCATTAAAATAATAAACAAAAACCCTTTAGTTTATATTTGTAAATGAAAATGTTGTCAGATTGGAGTAATCTTTTCAAAATTGAGAGGTCGTATGTTTCTACATCATTAACTCGATTTCGGCACAAGTAAGTAGGTATGGATTGGTTCCTTTTAGCGTAAATAAGTCCATTTATCATACGGTATCATTTAATCGAAAAAAAAAAAACTTATTCTAAATCAGTCAGTTAATATCCTGTATATTGAACCCTTGGCACATGAGTCCACAGAGTAACATAGGGTACAATAAATGATACTCTGTGGTAATGTGGAAATCTAACGGTGAAAGAATTTAAATCGAAACGAAATGGAATCAGTACATTTTAAATTTATTCGAACAATCGTATTTTAAAAAATATTAAAAAACAAAATATCATTCCTCATCATTAACAGTGTGAGACTGAGTACTCTTTGGTATAAATAAACTCAAAAACGTCAGATCTTTCCGATATGTTTTTGTAAAGTATATGTCAGGCGCCCGAACTATTCTGGCTGGCTGGCGAAAATGCTTTACTTTAAAATGCTTTAATTTAAAAATGCTTTAGTTTGAAGCAATAGTATTTGTCGATACTCGATATCGACTACGCAATTTTTTTTTATGGTACATAGAGCGCCTCTACCGGCCACTTGCGGAACTAAAATTGCTAAATACTAATGTTTCTAACTCATAGTAAAGCCCCTGTGCGGCCGGGATAAAAGCTCTCATCAATGTTTTTAATTTTAGAAGATTAAATAAAGGGTTTTAGTTTGATTAAGTAACGAGTAAATGCCGTCTTAGTAAGAATATCATGAAGTAAATAAAACTTGTATCGTATTAAATCTCATTATAATCCCGAAGACTTTAGAATACCGTGCACTCGAAATCCCTGGCATAACGGTGAAGCTTCGTCTTGTCTCAAGATAAACATTAAAATTAATCGTTTGTAAAGTACACCAACCCGTGTTTCTTATACAAAGTGAATTTTTAAGTAAGCAGAAGTGAAGTAGGTTTCGCAGAAATAAAACTTGCAAATGTATTTGTATCTACTTATGAAAAAACTAGAGTTTCTCAATGTCCAGCAATAAATAGCCAAATTCATCGAAATTGATCCATTATTTTCTTACTTACTATTTTTCTTACTATTAAAACAATTATTGTTTATTAAATAAGTTTTAGGACATATTATTGTTATTTTCCATCTTTTAGGTAAAAGATGGACCCGTGCGAGTCTAACAAAGAAACTGCCAAGGAAGGGTAATGTTTTTTGCGCATATCTTCTATGTATGTAATAACTAATATGTAAGTGATAATACTTAAGGCTGTGTATGAGTCCCCCATAAATATATTAATATGAAATAGCAGCGATGAAAGCGCATGCAATTTTAATGTTGAGGTGGCTAAGGCCCTCCCATACGAATCATAAAACAATTTTTTTGCTCCAGCGCTACAGTTTTTCACAGTGAAATCCATATAGTAGGGGAGCCCAAGAGGATTAGGATTTACTCGAGCGCATCAGATAAAGCTATTGTAGGCTTTCCACCTGCCTCTTATTATCATGAAATTAGAATCAGGTTTCTAAGTTCGGTTCTTTAAATTGTAGTTAAGTACCGAATGTCATTGAAACCATTGTCAGATTAAGATGAGGGGCGTTAAAAATACGTCAAAGAACACATTTATATAAAGAACTGATGATTCAAATGTAAGGTAAGTCTGTAATAACATAGAACAACATAGCTTCATATTTTCGAAACCGAGCTTCCCAGATCTGAAATCGTGTAATAAATGTTCAATTAAAAAAAATTAGAATTTTCATTTTTATAACCTTAAAATCGCTGTAACTTCTTATTCCACCCCTAAAATAAAAAATGCTTGCATTATTTTCGTCTCCATTTTACATAATCTATTAAACGTATTAGGTCTCCACGACGCTCGTTACTCCGAAAATAGCACTCTCACCTCCCCGGCTAATATAAAGGACATACACACGCCTTAAATCCGTGTCACTTACTTTTGTTAAACCTTGTTATATAATAAATAACAAGGTGTAAAAAAATAAGTGATACGTAATTATTTCACTCTTCGATCAATGGCACGAAAAAACGTGTGCTTGGTTTGACACCGATCTCTATCTGAGGCCAAATTATTACTGTCTAATAAAAAATTTATTGATAGAATTTTTCATCTGTACCATATTATAAACAAGTATTTATATGTGGAAACGCATTAATAGTGTTAAGACTCTATAAACTATTCAATTTTGGAATAAAACATTGTATGTTCCGTTAATAAACTAAAATTAATAAATAAATAATAACCTTGTCTAGCAGGGTTTTTTGTTACTTTTTATTTATTTATTCTTCTATCTTAAATATCCTTCTAGCGTTTTCCTTTATAGAAAAATATGGATGTCGCAGAATCATAATAAAAACCGCCCCTCGAAGTTCCAAAGATACTCACCCTGGTAACGATCTGATCGCTATGGTACCGATGACTGATAGCGATGAGGTACGCCATGGTGAACATGACGGTGGCCACCATCAGAACACACCAGGGTACGGTGGTGCGACCTCCAAGATGGTTGGTACCATGCAGAGTCGTGATCCTTTGAAACACGGAGAGCGGTGCCATCTTGTTTTGCAAATTTATCTAAAAATTGAAGAAATTAGTGGAAAAAAATTAACAAAACATTATTTTTTTAAATTAAATTTCGAAAATCTTGTAACCTACATACTTTTATTTATTAACCTATACATCTTTACATTATTTTAATTTAAAATTATTTTTCTCATCCGTAAGCTCCTATTTTTGCAAAAAACCGGCAGTTTTTGTACTTTATATGTTAACTGCTTCTTCTATTTATGTCATCTACTTGGGGATAATTTATTGTTCCGACGCTGTTGAAGGATAAATATGCCTATTAAAAAGCTGTAATGAAATACTAACAAAACATTTCAGAAATTAGGCGTGAGACTGTGACTTTCAGGATGGCTTTCCGATAACAAGCGACTATCAAGAAATAAAACAGAATATGTTTAATGACTTGGCTTTTAATTTTTACTTTGTACTGGCTTTGGTCTCGCGTTAGATACGGTCTACGTATTACGTCCTTGCGGGACGGGACTCAAAGTATCTGCATACCAAATTTATGCAAAATTGTTTTAGCGGTTTGGGCGTGAAGAAGTAAAAGACAGACACACTTTTGCATTTATAATATTAGTATAGAAGTATGGATAGAGTAAAATATTAAAGCCTATGTCATAAAGTGTCATCGGTCGTGGTCGTTTGCTGCGGAGATCGGAGACCTACCAAAGTCTTAGCTAAAAGTCACGTCATAGAAAAACACTTTTCAGGGTTCCGTACTAAAGGGTAGAAAGGACCCTATTACTAAGACTTCGATGTCTGCCTGTCTATCGTCTCCAGGCTGTATCCCAAGAACGGTAATATCAAGAGAGTTGAAATATTTGTATTGCCGAATTGACAACAAATACTAAAACCAAAAAAAAAATAATAACAGGGGCTCTCTTACAACAATCGTGATTTTTTTTATTTTTTGCTTGATATTAATAATGACTACAGACAGGCGTTTGAAATTTTCATAAAATATTTAGTTATATTTATACTTGACTAATAAATTCTAAAATTTAAACAAATAAATAAGCCTCCTACAAAAAAACACAATTTTTACCTATGTTTTCTCTAATACGGTACGGAACCCTTCGTGCGCGAGTCCTACTCGTGCTTGGCCCCGTTTTGCTTGAAAACAGTCTACCCTGAATAAAAGAGTTCAAAAAACGAGGAACGTTAAAAATACTCTACCAACATTTTCATATCAAAACGTGGTATGCCGTTAAAGTTGAGCTAATTAATGTTTTTGATAACTTTCTATAAAGTCATTCAGACGATACGCTAACGATACGATATAGAAAATGATAAAAATTTCCCTATTCCCTCATAAAGGCCGGCAACGCACTTGCGACTCTTCGGGTGTCACGAGTGTCCTTGGGCAACGGCAGTTGCTTTCCATCAGGTAACCCGTCTGCTCGCTTGTTCCCTAAATATCATAAAAAAAAGTTTCAATTAATTGACCTAGGATTAAAATATAAAAGTTTGATATATTAAAATATACTTTGCATCGAAAGTCAAGCGTGTAATATTAAATTAATCTTTAAAGTTCACAGTTTCAACTTCTTAGAAGACTTAAGAAGTCAAAATAAAATGATGTCTTAATACAGTTGTAAAGTCCATCCATGTAAACGAAAATGACATAGCTTTATTTCCCTTTGTTAGCTAAAAGCCCAATTTATATATTTTGTAATAATAAAATGATTGATTCGAAAACTGGTCGGTACGGGTCCATGATAATATCGAATTAAAAGTCGTGTCGCGAGTATAAAACGATTTTTCTAAAACTAAAGTTTTTATGAAAAGGAAAATTAAAATATCATTAGAGAACCAATTTGAAGATGGATTAGAAAGCCAACACAGGGTAGGGTAGGGTTTTTAAATTAAAAGCTAATAGGGAACTAGAATGTTCTATACGACTAAGTAATTTCACTCACGATAATAGTGTTTAAAGAGGCTTCTTCCAAGTGAATTAGGTCTTTCATTATAATGTACTAGCTTTTGTCCGCGACTACGTCCGCATGAAACTCCGCTTATATAATAATTTTTTTATAATATAAGGGGACAAACGATCAAACGGGTTACCTGAGAGAAAGCAACTACCGCCGCCCATAGACACTCGCGACATCAGTAGTGTTGCAGGTGCGTTGCCGGCCTTTTATGAGGGAATACGGAAAAAAATGAATTTTATAAATTATACCGTTTTCATAACATTTTTTGATTACCGCTCGACTCTTATTGGTCACACAAAAATAATTTATCAATTCCGTCCAAATATCCTGAGATTAGCGCATTCAAACAAACTCTTCGGCTTTATATTATAAAGTATAAATAATGCTTGTTTTGTATGGAAAAAAGTACATTTGTACTATATTATATATCTTGCAAAATAATACTATTTTAAAATCATGTGACTTTCATTGTTTGTTTTATTAATATGTAACTTTTGTCTGACGCGCTGCTTTTTGGAGTGAAATTCGTTTAATATAGACATGACACAAACACTGAATAATGAACGATACCTATTAAATCTACGTATTTTATAATGTTTATATCATTGCTTATAATAAGCCCTCCCTGGAGAAGTCTCAAGTGCATTAAGAGATTAACCCCCTTCATAAAAATATTCAAGCAATAACTAATCAAGGAAAACGTCACACGAAAAAATGGGACAACGAACCTTGACTGGTTAAACATTGCTTAAACATTTTAATGAATAAGAGGGTAAGTATTTTAATGGCCTTGAGCCTTTACCAGGGAGGGCTTATTGTAAGCAATTATTTTAACATTATTTTTATGTAAAATAATCATTTCTCATTGTGACTCTTTATACTTATAATTAAAAAACTTCCTTCGGCTTCGTGATGTTTGATATATAATAAAGTAAAAATGAATTATCCTCTGGTGCAATATTTTTACTTAAAAAGCTTTTGAGATTTAGTTTCATTTTACCTTTTTTCATATTTTACTAAATTTGATTGAAATTAGACTTAATATCATAATAGGGATGTCGACAAGGTTAAAAATTTGCTAATCATTTAAATAAAATTAAGATATAATGGTAAAAAGTAAGTACCTCCCAAATTTGAGCTAAAGAAGTTATTAACTACTATATATTTTTTGTAATAAGTTGGGCAGACAAATAAATTTTTTTTAGTGCTACATTTTTTAAATATTTTTATATTATTCGATAAATTAGATAATGAACAACAACTTTTTTTATAAAACTACTATTATAAAAGTAATATTTAACACAGTTATTGAACAGATTCTTCCCGCGGTGCGTACAAACTACCTAGAGGTGACGTCATAACTAGGTATCGTATTGTATGGCGCGTTTAGAATGGTCATATTACGTGAATTTTAAATTGCCATATCTCCGAAACAATTTAAGCTAGCGGCGTCATTCTTTCACCAATATTTCTATTTTGGGACGTCTTTTATAACCAATAATAAAAAAAATAGTTGACTAGCCTATTATGCATACACCTGGGTAGGTGATATATTTAATTTTATCAGAAGTTGGGCGCGAGCGCTGCTTGCTTCACACTCGGCTCGGGTATTTTTTTGCTGTTTTTTCAATTGTTTTTATTTTCTGTTTCATTATATAACATAACCCTCAGCGCTTGCATTTAGTTCCTTTTCGCTTGAACTTGACATTGACACTCTACCGCGTGTGTAGATTAATATGAGCATATGTGTAAATGTGTTTATTAAAAAAAGGGTATTTTGAAAAGAGCGTGCAGGACATCATATCCCTGCTGAAACAGACGTAGCCGGACGAGGTGCCGGTTTTTGTGGCGAAAGAGCTGGACAATATGCCCGTGACGCTGCACCACGTTGACATCGTCAGCTTGCTCAAGGACATCAGGTTCATGAAAGAGGAGCTGGCCGGAGTTCGCGGTAGATTGCAGGCATCGGAATCTAAGTAATGAGTTATCACAATCAAAGAGCGGCTACAAGGTCATCTGTCGACTTTCCAGGCGCAGGAGTTCTGGCCGCTGGGTGTAGTCTTTTTTTTAAAGGACAGGAAATGCTCTTATGCATCCCCGGCAAGGTTGGGGAACTAACACCGGGGTATATGGGACTCGCTGCAGCCGATGAGATGGTAGAGTGGCCGCAGCTCTACACACTAAAACCCGTCCGTGTTCCAGCTTCTACGCTGGAGGAAGCCGCGAGAAATTCTTTTAATATTATCTAAAATCATCGTTTAGCTAAACGATCTGAGTGTCCACTTATTGTATCCGTTACCGTAAAAATATTATATTGAAAAAAATATGTCACACTCATTAAACCTATTAGAAAACCCGATTCCATAGCATTATAAAAATCTCTCGAGCCCTTAAAAACCTGCGTATTTTCGCTAGTATCTATTATGCCTGAAAAGGAATATGATTCCTTCATATTACTATTTTGAATTTGAGCGCGCTTCTTAATGTCAGTTGTTGTCCTGTCAATTCATGAGATGGCGTTAGCTGTGGTAGAAAGAATTGATTTTCATAAAATGGCGATCGATCAATGTTACTTCAAATTCATAAAATTATATTTTTGTCAATTAGTGGAAGAAGAACGACAAATTAACTTTAAATGTCGTTCGTAATAGTTTTACAGGTATGGTTTGTTACATTAAGATTTGTGTCCATTTGTGTTCAATAAATGTAAATGTAAAAATTAAAATAAAACTCTTTGTTTTACAGAGAAACACATGTTTTAATTTGTCGTTCAATCAATAAAATTAGACTAATTGTCTTATATGCCATAAAATACATCTCTTAGCACAGTTCAAGTCCAGAAAGCAGTTCCAACAGCATGCAATATGGATGCATAAAATTAAGCTTATGTTCATACATTATATTGGATTTTGGACAAATTATCTAATGCATGCTACAAATTTAGGGTTGTCTCACACAAGATTTGAGGGCTCGTTTCGATCACGTCCTGATAAGTGTCGGATGGGATTTCCACCGTTTCTGTGGAGTGGTGTGGAGAATCAATCAAGTATTTTTATTAGGTTAGGTTAGTTACTTATCAGGAAGTCCTGAAACGAGTCTTTACTCTTTTACTTTTGTTGATAAAATAATTGTAATATAATCTTATGTGTGTATATCGATCAACTTCTCCAAAACGGCAAGACGGATTTGAATGGAACTCATGTTCGCTTTTTGTGTAGCGCCAGAATCCTAGCAGGATAATGAATATCGGGTCCACTGCCTCTGTGAAGTTTTGATGTCATGTTTAGGGTACCGTACGCAATTATTAAGACTTCGATGTCTGTCTGTCCGTCCGTCAGTCTCTAGGCTGTTAAAAAATGGCAATAGCTAAAGAGTTGAAATTTTTATAGAATATGTTGCGGCTATAATTAGAAATAATAAAAACAAAACAAATTAAATATTTGAGAGGGCCTCTCATACAATAAACTTGTTTTTGCCGCCAGTTTCTGCGTTTTTAATACTAGATGGCGCTGCAGTACCTCTAGATCGCTTGTATGAGATGTTAGACTGTTATAAGTTATAACTGTTCAACTTTCTAAACAAATTTATCTAATTTTTGCTGTTACAAAACCAATCAACCAAAGTCCAACTTGCACTTGGCCAGTTTATGTTTTGTAGTAAACAGTGGGCAGCCCCATTTATCTGTGAATATATTTGGGGTCCAATTTCTTCCTTTTATTTACATGTTTGACCTAATTTTCTTTCTTATCGAATTAATTAATTTGTTTGTTGTTTGTTACTTGTTCTTGACAAATTATACGTTTGTTTTGTCAGTAGATGTGCAGGTTACCGATTATAGTGTTTTGTGGCTTGCTATTACAAGATTTTATTTTGTTATGTTATCTGTTCGAAATGAAATCTTGCATGTAAAAAAAAAAAACTTCTGGTTTTCGATTAAGTTAAAGTTTTAAAGTCAACATAGTTTTAAAAAGTACAATTAAAGTTTGTTTTACTAATGTTCATTTAAGGCTTGTACATGCGTCAACGGGGTAAGTTTGACCTTTAATAAGTATGTTAAAATGTTAAGCACATCACCCAAAAAATATATATATTAAGTATAGACTGATTTTCACTCTTTAACTTCTAGCGAGGAATTTTTCCCTCAGCTTTTAGTTCATCAAAAACAAATAACCGTGAATCTTGAAATTCTTATTTATTGTATATGAATTATTTTCTGTTAGCGGGGGGAGAGATTCGAAACTCCGAATGTACGTTCAAGGCCGTTGGCACATAGGCCTTGAACTGATCTTTTATCAGAACGCAGTTAAAGTGGAGCCCTTAATCTAGTCTACGAAAGTGATGATGGTTACAAAATGCAAACTTGAGATCCTCATCGTTAACGAGTTCTGAATCATTTGCATAATTACATCATAGATCATACAAGAAGACTGCCAGATAGGACAAAGTTTTAAATGCTAACCGATTCTCAGGCCAGTATCTCTAGACATTGAAGCAATAGTATCTGTCGAATTCAGTTGCTTAGCGTTGGGCAGGGGGGGCGGCCTGCCCCGGACAGCTTTTTTTAGGGGGCGGCAAATTTTCACAGGGAATAATAAAATATTCTAAATATTTGACAATTCCATATTTCTAACACAACTATAAAGTCGTGTTAGAGACATTAAATTAAAAAAAAAAAACAAAAAAACTAGAAAATAATTTTTGATAACAAAGAGTTTAATGTAACTATAATTGCAGATGAAACAATCAATCATAATGAATCACCTCAAAATAAAATTATAATAAAATTTAAGTTATTAACTTAAAAATATATTTTTAAATATTACAATTATCATTGGTATAAGAGGATAGTTATGAACTACAGTAAAATGCACCCCACGCTTTTTACTCTGAATTGAATCATTGTGTTAATAACTTAA
>JAOTAV010090649.1:0-11511 GCA_026546445.1 Cyclargus thomasi | reverse complement strand
TAAAGCTGTTGCTTTTCGTCTAACCCGCTTTTTCCGTTAAACCACATCTAAGTCACTAGTTCCAGGAAATAGTGTCTGATCGGAGGTCGATTCTTGGCCCAGGCCGAAGCCGAACTTTCCGATTTTAAGGTTTAAAATCTTTGTATTCAAAATTGATGTTTGGCTAATTAGAGCGTCCGTAGCCCTTTGGTTCGCACTCGAGACATTTTCCGTTCTCACGTACATAATACGGATACTCATTGCCGTGGAATAGCCATGCTTTGGCACGAATAGGCCGGCTCGACCGGAGTGATACTACGGCCTCACAGAAAACTGGGGTGAAACATGGCGTTGTGCTGTGTTTCGTTTAGTGAATGAGTTTACCGGTCGCCCAACTTTCCCAATCCTCCAATCCTTATTCCCATTCCCTATCCTCTCATAAAGGCTGGCAACGCACTTGCGACTCTTCGGATATACACGAGTGTCCATGGGCGACGACAGTTGCTTTCTATCAGGTAAAACGTCTGCTCGTTTGCCTCCTAAATATCATTAAAAAAATCCTACGCATAGTTCCCCTAATAATATAAAAGAAAAAAAAATCGGGATTGCCGTGCGGATCAGCGACGGACTCATGCTGCCTGCTGCCTCTGCTGCCGCGCGATGACCGATTTGTATACCGACATGTACTGCTGTATGCTGACAGAAGTCAGGCCCTCGCTGCGTTGCACGTTCGCGCCGTGCACTATGTGTATAAATTTAATACTAAGACGGATGATCCGCCTGACGCTTCACTTATCATTTCTTTATGAAAAAAAGACGACCGCTTCACGCAGCAAGGACTATAAGATACGTACAATATCTTTGGATACGGCTTCGTTCGTAATTTAAAAACAACCTACGCCAAATATTTGTCGTTTAATGCCAAAAAAACATTCGGCCGTAACTTCCGAAAGAAGCCGAAAACGCCGAAACCTCAATCACTAGCCACTGAAAAATGTAGTCTGCGGTGAGCTCATTGGCTCGGACGTAATGGGCAGCAAATGTCAGCAGTCACTGTATCGATTGCGGGGTCAGACCGCTGCCCACTGCCCCTGTTGCGGTGTAAGCTCCCACTAATTGAACCCAGCGGTACATTGTGAAAGCTTAAGGGGAAATTTAAAACTAGCAACAAGGATACCTAGGCCCGTATCATTGAGTTAGCACTTAATACTGCATGATCATACATATTGTAATGCTGTTTTCAATTATAAAAGTCTATTTATGACTAGTCGGTGCGCAAAAATTTGTATATCACGCAGATACCGTACATTTTCCCGGGATAAAAAGTATCCTATATGTTGACCAGGCCTAATAGCTAAATAATACAAAGAAAATATTTATTCAAAACCGTCCAGTAGTTCCTGAGATTAACGCATACAAACAAACACACAGATAAACAGACAACGTTTTTTTGGGGGTTTTTGTTCTATTACTGTTCCTTAGCACCCCCACATTGATTAATTTGTAAAAATATTGAATGTACAGACACTCTATTTTTACTGTCTGTATGTGTGTATGTATATACGAGTAGATATGAGCATGTCAACATTCTTTGATCATGCTCTTAGTATTAAGCGCTGACTACAACTTGAGACAACGTATATTTTACTGCGTATTTCAGAAGTTGCGTGCAGTGTGCAGACAAATCTGAAAATATGTATTTAAAAAAACTTAAAAGGCGTCCGTGGCCTTTGGTTCACTTTTGAGAGGGTGCAGGTTCAAACCCGGATGGAGGTGTCTACCAATGAGACATTTTCTGTTCCCAAGTACATAATACGCATGCTCGTTACCGTGGGAGAGCCATTTTTCGACACGAATGTACCGGCTCGACCGAATTAATACCACAGCCCCACAGAAAACTGGCCTAAAACGGCGTGTTTCGTTTAGTACGTGAGTTTACCGGTGGCCCAACATTCCTAATTTTCATTCCCTATTCCTTGATAAAGGCCGACAACGCACTGGCGACTTTTCAGATCTCGCGAGCGTCCATAGTCGACGGCAGTTGCTTTCCATCAAGTAACTCGCTTCGCTCGCTTACCTCCTAAATATCATAAAAAATATATAGATTCCCTTAGGACATAACCAAGCAACAAATCGACTTGATTTTTCGTAAAAAATTATTTAAAAGGATGGACAGTAAGTACTTTTGGTCTTAGAAAACCATTTCCTATATTTAGTTAAAAATAATTTTTACAAAATATTTGTATTTAGCCAATGTTCAGGCAACTTCCCCATTAAATCGTTTTTTATAACACAAAGCTTTTCCTTTCCTTCTAAAAACAGACGCAGAAACTCTAAAAACTTGATTAATTAGTAGTTCATTAGTCAATAGTACTGGAAGTCTTTTGAAATCCTTTCTCCTCCTCCAATACTCCAGCTACTGCATCTCACATCATTAATAAAAAGGAAATATTTTTATTCCTGTATTTTTATTTCTGTATTTTTATATTTTTGTAACTTTTTGATTTGATTTTTAAAATTCTTTCCCCGATATATTGCTACATTATTACCACTTATTACACAGTGACATAAGCTATGATAATAACTAGGAAATTAGCCAAGTCCGAGTTGGATATCCGAAGGGTTAATATATAAAAAGCAGGCTAGCTGATGTAGAATGCTTGTTATTCCGATTCAGTGCTCCCGTGGAAAAATCATTTCTACATGGAAAAAGCCGCGGGTAAATACTAGTTAATAGACGGTATGGTTCATTCACCCTCTGTCAAATTTCTATACAAACCGCGATTGTCAACAACAAAGTGACAACATAACACTTTGCTTACAATCGCATTTTGTATAGAAATGACATATTTTTTGACAGAGGGCCAGAGGCTTTTAATAAACCATACCGCTAATCTTGAGTTAATGCATAATAGCACCTAGTTAATAAGTTATGACACAGATAAATTATTAATTATTATTGGTCTTTGGTCTATGGATTAGATATGTACATATATAGGATAGTTATGAACTACAATAAATTTCACCCCACGCTTTTTACTCTGAATTGAATCATTGTGTTAATAGCTTAAATTTAATTATAATTTTATTTTGAGGTGATTCATTATGATTGATTGTTTCATCTGCAACTATAGTTACATTAAACTCTTTGCCATCAAAAATTATTTTCTAGTTTTTAGTTCAATTTGCAATAAAAGCGTGTTTTTTAAGTTTTTTTAAACTATTATTATTTTTTAGTCTGTGACAAACTCATATTGGGTAATTTATTAATTACTTAAACTTATTCAGAAAAAACCACTCAGTGGTCATCGTATGATCTGAACAACGGGAATTGATCCGAAATCAATCACCCTTACAGATCAACGGAACCCATTAAAATAAATTATTAATCCTGACGAATCCATTAAGGATAATGAAAAACTATTATTGAATTATTGCATTGTCATCGGTCCTTGATACGTATGCAAAGTTTCAAATTAATCAGACTTCTGGAAATAGGTGAAAATGATGTTCAAAGATTCCATTACATACGTACACACATACAGGCCGAGCTAATAAAAGCGTGTTAAAAATTGACGTTACCGGTTAAACATTAATGTCGATGCAGTAACGCGTAGTACATAGTTATTACAACAAATTGCGCATATCTATTATAGTGTTATACTACCATCGATCATGTAGCTTAATAGAGATGACTATAATATCGGCACTGTTTGCTATAAATCAGATCCTGTCAAATTAAATTACAATCACATATTTTATTAAGCCTTATATATATTAATACGCGACCGGAAAACTTTGTACCCCTTTTTAAGAAGGACGCGTTGCTATAAAAGTATAAAATTTCTCCCAGTTGTAGTTGATAAGGAGGAGGAGGGTGGAATTCCAATATTATTTTAAAATATGCTTTAATTTTTAAATTTTTTAAAATAAAATAATAAAACGCTACGCACACTACAATATTTTGTCATGACACGATAATCATACACGTAACATTTTTTTGTCTATTTAATTCATTTATTTCATTTTTCTTTACACCACTACAGATCGGCTTCGACATGGACGCTAGATCAATGTAACTTCAGAATGAAACCTATAACCTAGAAATGACTACCTTTGACAAAGGGGAAGAGGGGAGGCGTCTAAAAATTAGCATTGGCATTTTATGACATTTTGGTTGTACAACAGGAATTTTACTACAATTTATGATAATGCCAAAGCAGGTTTAATATGAGCATCTTAGGAATACGAAATGTTAGCTCTACATAATACACGATGATCGATGAGAAGAGACGAGGATGCTTTCTACACAATCGTACTCGCATGCCATCGTCTATATTTGCCGATTATGAAAAGGAGTTAAAAGAATAAATAAACTCACAGATTTCCTTTATTATGTAGCTTTGTCCATCTAAGAGAAGCCCTTTAACGGTGGCCATGTTTATCGTGCAGTACTGCCGTTTTCAAGCTTAAATGCCGTTAACCAACATCTGGTCGTTTTTGACATTTTGATGCCATCATATACAGAAGAAAAAGCTCTATCGACGTGTGTTATCAAAATTTTTATAGCTTTTATAGTCATCGAGTTATTAAAATTAATATCGCCGTTATAAAGTACCAAGCTCATAGAAAAACTGCGGCGTTTTTTGCTCACAACTCAAAAAGTACTTTTTGTACATAGCGGCATTTTAGCTTGAGGACGACAGAGTACACCGTAGTAACTTTGTTTGATTCGATCATTAAACGAAACGCCTAATGAAAACAGCATTGCGCCAATATCACACCACTTTGTGGGCGGTCTCTTAAACAATTTACGAGGTCGGCTCCTTTGCTATATCAAGTGGTAACACAATCAGAAGTATAAATAATGATAATTCACAATCATTGTTACTATTTATGATAGTGATCTGATTCACTTAATTGAATAAATGAACTAATGAATATTTTTCGAGGACTTGTGTTATTTGGGTGTGAATCTAGGTCCATTCATCCATAGCTAAATGACCAGCTCCTTAGGAGCTAACACCTTCCTGGTAGCTGTTTTCGGTGTTGGAAAAATATCGTGATTCCAAAATATTCAAAACTGTGATTGCGTCTTGCTGAGAAATACAAATACTCTCCACGCTTTCGAATAAATCTATGCCAAAAAATCAAGTTCATTTGTTGCTTCAGTAGGGCGTGACGGAAGGGCAAATAAACAAAGTTATTTTCCTATTTGTAATAAATAGTATGGATTTTACGCGTTTTTCGAATTTCACCCGAACAAAACCACCAAAATCTAGTAATTTAAAATGGTCTATGAATATTATTAAAAAAAAAAACGGCTGATTGCGATTTGAAACTTGTGCACGAAGGGTTCTGTATCAGTACCACCACCTTTAAATATTTGATTTATTTCGTTTTTAGTATTTGCTGTTATGGCGGCAACAGAAATATATATTCTGAGAAAATTTCAACTCTATAGCTGTTGCCGTTTTTGAGATGCCTGGTTACAGATAGACGGACAGACACGCAGGCAGACAGACGGAAAGACGTCAAAGTCTTGTTAATGTGATCCTGTTTTTACCCTTTGGGTACGGAGCCCTAAAAAGGACAAAGTACATTTTGCCTTTGAACCTTAGAATACCTTAGATCTACATTTTATGTGAACCCGCGTTGAAAATGAATATATTTAAGACCACTCTCGCATCTTATATTCACTACACTATTTCTCTCACCGTACTTATAATTCTGGCTGATATAAAACCACTGTCAGTAAACATCGACACGGTGCAATCGCCGACATTATCAGCTTATCAGTTTTGAACTTTATTTTGAGGTGATAAGGACCAAAAGTGCTTCAATACATTGAACTTAGCGCCGCGGATAGCCACTATAAAGAAAGTGTTAACGCACATAATAGACAATGCATAGTTCATGAATACAATCGAATATATTTTTAAATATGGAGAATACTTTTGTTAGCCCTTGCTCGAAGGTACTTTCTAGAGCTATCACAACTCACAGATTAGATCCATACAATACAGTGTAATATGTGTTAAATGTGAGTAAATTTTTTGGTACCTAAATTTTTTAAAAATTACTTCTGATAAAAATATTTCTTAGACATCTAATTAGCTGGATCTAGACTTAAATTGGCAAAAGTGGTACACATTTTTTCGAATTTCATCGAGACTAATATCGGAATTACTTTTTAGGGAACTTACGTAATTTGGTCACATTATCCAGCGCTGTTTATTATAGTCCAGCAGTTGAATGACGATTATCTTTAAAATATAACATAACCCGACCAAATGATATAGGTTCTGCGTAAATTAATTTCCCTTATGGTACGGTATTTTTTAATTCCATAACCCTCTGTACTCGGTCGGCTAAAACGTCCTACTTCTGTGTGAAACAATACGTATGATGATCATTAATTTAGCTCAAACATTAAGGACACTTGCCCTGTTTGCAGAACAATTAGTGCCGTCTCACTGGAAACGACGCCAGCATAAAATAAATTTACGAACAAAAAATTTAAAAGCTGGAAAATATTGTCAGGTCCGCCGAATATGGGTATGACAAATAAACTTATTAATTGTCAGGTGAGTACAGGGAAGAGTACTCTAAATATTCTGTGTAAACTTACTTCTTTGTTCTTATCCGAAATAAACAATGTCAAGGTTGGGTGTTTTTAAACTAAAAAAAAAATTACAAAATTGGGGATCAAACGAGAGACTGAACTGAAAGCAACTGACATCGCATCATTAGAGGTGTGTTCCCGGCCTTATAAAAGCGAATACGCTCACTACATTTAACCAGTGAAAAGAGTTCCAATCATCGATTTTTTAAGGCTGGCTTAAACTAGTTATTTAGAAATAATCGACTCTGACAACTTTCATATGGCCCTAAGTTCCTAGGCCCTAGTTTCTCTCCAGATCTTAGATCTGCAATGCAACGGTAAAAGAGATGCTGCACTGGTAATTTATTTGTCAGATAAGATGAGAGGATCACGAGCGTGCCACATCGTCAATATAAATGTGGTGTTCATGCAGGCATGTGGCGCCCGCGACGACGGCTTCACGTATGCTGGTTACAGCGCACACTGTAGCTTTAAAAAGTTAAATGTAAAATGCAATGCATAAATTGCCGTGGGAGAGCCACACTTCGGCACGAATGGACCGGATCGACGGCCTCACAGAAAAATGTCGTGAAACAGCGTTGTGCTGTGTTTCGTTCAGTGCGTGAGTTTAGTCAGGTAACCTGCTCGCTTGGCTCCTAAATATCATAAAAAAATTCCAAGCATATTATAATACAGTTGCTCATACGGTAAAGGAAAATTTAACATTTATAATAATCTTATTTTAAAGTATAAAAAATGATTATCATTAATACCCAGTCACGAGCTCGCATAATAATTTTATTTGAGCAATTTGTTAATATAATTTTCATATAAACGAATATATTATAAGACAAGTAACAATATTTTTTTACTTTGGGGCCATCTATAAAGTACGTCACACGTAAAGGGGGGAGGGAGGAGGTAAGCGAAGTGTGACATTAGGGCAGTCCTTAGTTTCGTGACATTACAATAAAAAAAATATTTTAATTTGGAAGTTTAAAATGTTTGTTGGTTTCAATTTTTACATGTAAAATGCAAATATGTCACATTACAATAGGGTGGGGACAAGGGGGTCTCATAAATGTGACTACCTGTGACAACCTGGGTTTTAAAATCGTGAAATGTGTGTAACGTACTTTATGGATAGTCCCTTTACTTTCGATCAGCTGTACCCTTAGTACTATAGTACCATACCATAGAAAGGAGTACAGGCACTTGACGTCTACGTCATTTAGTCAGATTTTGTCAACCTAATACATTAAGTACTCATCTCTTGGTTGGGCTCGAAAAAACTCGATGAAATGACGTAGCTACGCTATCTGTATATGGAACAAATTTTTTAAACTTCTAAAATGCACATCAATGTTTTGAGGAGTGTAGTTGATAACTAGCCCGTCCATAAAATGGATGGGTCATATGACCCCGCAGGTGACGTCTATGGGACGATAGAAGAGAATAAAACAATAACATTTTATTCTTTGATTTCACTTGTAAGCTGCCTAACTGGGTGCTAGTGAGAAATCTATAGTTCAGGTAATCAAAAACTACATTTTGGACATATATTTGTTTATCAACCGTACCGAAACTTGAGGCGTGAACATTTTGAATGTTTTTTTTTTCGCAATTCGTAGGTATAGTGTGCGCTGCCCGTGGTATCGGAATACAATTAAGTCAGCTTACGGGACAGCTGATGTATCAAGTGTTTCACTTGACACATATCTATTTAACGAACATGAATTTGACCGAAATTAAAAAAATATTAACATAATAGAAAATATATGGTAAACCAAAGCTGAAAACGTACTGAACGGACGCGATTAACAGCCACGAAATAATTGTAATAATAATTGTACATTGAAGTGTGCAAACTATAAGGCGTAAGTCGCGGATGTTTCGTATGAGCTGTCAGCCGCGTCTGACGTCAGTCGCGGACGTTTTTGTATGGGCTGTCAGCCGCGTCCCATCCGTTCGTTTTCAGTTTTATTGATATAGATATATCAATTGAGATTAGGCTTGTCTTTATGGAACCCTTCGTGCTCGAGTCCGACTAGCACTTGGCCGGTTATTAAAGTGATTCGCTTCCTCAACCCACTTCCCGTCTCTAGAAGTACAACATAAAATAATTACCACGACAGTCGTCAACGTCCATGCCACGTTGAGCACACTGATTCCCGTCCGAATAACTGAGTCCAGCAACTTGTTAGAGTATTTGGATGGGGGACCGCATGGGAATACTATGTAAAATTTTATTCGTTCGGGTTTTTGAATTTCAATTAACTTCTATGTCTCTTTTAGGGTTCCATACCCAAAAGTCTAATAAGAACATCCTATTACTAATACTTTGATGTCTGTTCGTGTGTCTGTTTTCAGGCTCTATCTTAAGAACGGTTGCAGCTAGAGAGTTAAAATTTTCACAGATTCGTGTTGCTGCTAAAACAACAAATAATAAAAACAATATAAATTAAATATTTAAGGAATCGTTGCATCGTCAAGAAATTAAAAATTTTAATTTTTTTTTCGATTATCGTAGTCTTTATAGTTTTAAATTTATGTGACCAATAAACCCGAGCTCTCTACAAAATTCCAGCTCTCTGAGTGTGAGGGAAGTAGTAGTTCTATTTTGATGATCACGAGTGTCGAAAATGCCACACTTTGGTTTACTAGATGGCGCTAATTTCAGCTTACTGGTAATAGTCAGAGGTTCTCAAATAAGGGGCTGAAAATGTGACGAAATGGTTCCTGTAAAGATGGTACGGCAGTGTTAGCTCCATTGCCGTGCCACCAGGTATTTTAAGGAATGTTAGTTAGCTTGTTAAATTTTTAGTAAGCGAGTTCCAAAACCGAATTCTGTATTTGGCTATACATATGGACGCTGTAAAGCATTTGTGTGTTAGCCAACAAAAACAGTTTTTCTGCTTTCAAAACTCAAAATCTGATTTTTTGTTGGATAACACACAAATGTTTAACAGCGTCCATATATATTTTAAAGATCAGTTATGTCTAACACCCCGTACCGAAACTCAAGACATAAGGTCGCGGCTACACTGGTAACACAATAGGCACGTTCGTTTCCTACTATCCGTTACCGGTGACCTAGAGTGGCTTGGTGACATATATTGTGTTACTGTTGACATATTATGTAAATTTGTGTAAAAAAAAGTCGGATAGTAACTAATAATTTATTGTAAATAGAATTAGGAATAAAATTAGGGATTACGGTAATTCGTAGCTTGAAATGTAGTAAATAAAAAGTAAAAGAAAGTAATAAAATATTTTTTAGATTTTAGCAAGATTTCTGAAACATGCGGAATATTGCTAAGAATATTATAATTTGCTTAATTTTTAATAGCAAAAATTATGTTTAATCTGAAAATGTAGTTAAAATCTTCGATCAAATATTAATAAGATGCACAGATCTCTTCAAAATGAAATAAAATAATGTCACCAAGACTACATATCTACTTAAATTAAAACGTATTGAAAAAAAAAGTGTATTGAAAAATAAAACCTAATAGCTTAATGAGTTCAAGCTACAAAAGTTAAAATCACGGTCTCGGTGCGACTAGGAGCAGAATCCGGTGCCACTTTTCAGACGGCAATTGTGATACTTTATAATATTTGATCGATGGTTAAAATAGTTGAAGTAAGCATATCAGTCAGAGGCGTAGCGTGCTTTGGCGAGACCCCGTAGAAAAAATTGTTGGAGCCCTAAGATAGGGTAGCATTTTTCACTTTTAAGAGCTGGAAAGTATTCTGAAGTTACTTCTTTCGAATGTGGTGGCCCTGCATAATTAATATGGATTATACGGCGGTAGCTAAGCCCCTGAAGCCAGAGGAAGACTCGCTTTCCGTTTTTCCAGAGAAAAAATATAATTTGGGCCACAAGACTTTTTAACTATGGAATTTCCATTATACCTTGACCACAAGAGCTATACCGTGTCTTGAGTATGAGCGCGGCGCGGTGGAGTTACCATGGTTACCGGCCGTGCTACTCTGCCATTCGGCAGTCAAGGTTGACGGCGGTAGTATTCCTACCCGTCCCCCGCCACGTCCCACGCTCATAGGGCGCGGAATTCAATCTATCACAGAATTCAATTTGGCTTAAAGATCTCGTTACCAGGCCTACTAAACTGTTAATTTAAAAAAATCATAGATTTCAAACATAAACGAAAGAGTATTTCGTGTATGATTATTGTGTCATGTCAAAATATTGTAGTGTGCGTGTTGTGGTTTGTGTAGCGTTTAATTTATAAAAAAATATGAAAGATTTAAGCATATTTTAAAATAATATTGGTATTCCACGCTTCTCCTCTATATCAACTATAACTGGGAGAAACTCCACGCTTTTACATCTACGCGTCTTTCGTAAAAAGGGGTACAAAGTTTTCCGCTCGCGTATTAATATATAGATGATAAATGATATACAGTATCTAGTTACGACGTGAAGCCGTGAGAATTTATTTTTGGAGATGGTCACATTACAAGCCCTTCTATACCTTTCCCTTTTCGAATGTAAAAATGCGACGTGCCAAATTCGTTTATCGCGCGGGAACCGTACATTTTTACGAAATAAAAATGTGTTATATGTCCTTCCTCGAGACTCATAGTATGTTCATACCAAATTTCAGGAAAATCGGTTTAGCGGTTTCGGCGTAAAGAGATAAAAAACAGACAGAACACACTTTCGCATTTTTAATATTAGTATGGATTCTTGTATGCGTGTTTGTCACTGAGCTCTTCCAAAACAACTGGACCGATTTTAATTTGAAAAAGTTGGAAAGAAAAAAGGTATTCGAGGAATGGTTTAGACTCTTGATCCACTAAATAAGACCAGAGTGCCAAGTGCAAGTTCTTTTTGACGTGACAACGTCTTATAATTCGATAGAGCTGGCTGCACGCACGAAAAAACATGACTCATGCGGCGTTAC
>JAOTAV010090648.1:0-36353 GCA_026546445.1 Cyclargus thomasi | reverse complement strand
TAAATTTATACTATAACTATCTTCTGTATTGGTTTATACTGTAATAGGAGATATGTGTGTGTTTATAAATAAATAAAATAAATAAATAAAAGTTTATGCAGTCTCACACGGCCGCGGGAAGTGTCATGGCGGACGCTTCATCAGCGACTTGGAGCGGGCCTTGAGCAGGCGGTTGGATTCATACGAGTATGATGTTGGAGCCGATGGACCTGTAGGACTTAGTGTTCTTTGGAACATAACAGATACCCAGCAGTATTTGACGACCTCTGTAGCTCAGTTGGTAGAGCGCGTTGGTAGTTTAAGCCGGGGGTCGCGGGTTCGAATCCCGCCGTCGGAACAAAAAGTCTATCAATGTTCCTGGGTCTTGGATGTGTATTAAATATGTGTATCATGTAATAAAAATCTTAAATATGTGTATAGTATACAAAGTATTAAATATATTTCCGTTGTCTGGTATCTACCTGTAACACAAGTCCCTCGGGTAATTAACCAGGGGGCCAGACTGACGTGATGTGAAGAGTCCATATATATATATAGTATTAACGAGGCTCTTCATGTTGTGACTGCTCTACTGGGACTATTAAATATCAAAATGTAGGGCTTTTCTGGCTGGGCAGTTCCGAAAAGAATTTCTACCCCCGCTAAGTAAGGAGTTTGATAAGTCTGCCCCCTAGGTGATAAAGTTGCTACTCGCAAGGATTAAGGTAGTGGATGGAAGTTTGCATAAAAATACTTCTTACAGCGGGCAAAAGCTGCATAAGAAGACATAAGTGAAAGAAGCGGATAACTAACATTTTGCAACCTTTGAGTATATTCTAATGTTGTTCCATAACATTTTTAACAAATCTTATGACTTACCTATTTAATTATCTAGCTAGTTTCAAATTTCAAATTCTTTAAATTAAAGCTAGTGTATCTAGCTACACATCAAATCCATTTATTTTACGTTCTTATTGAGTTATTTTAATTTCAAATGTTTTTTCGTGTCCATTAGCGCAAAAATCCGGGAGATTTTTAATGTTAGTTATCTGCTTCTTTCACTTATGTCTTCAATTATCAAATAGGATTGACCTCTTAATCATAAATAAAAATTCCTTTTATCTGTAGCCTGTAGGCCGTTTGTCCACCGCACGCCGTCACCGTCAACGATATTATTTTCGACTGATAACATGCAACTTTATGATCTAGGCTATAGGTTTTATTTTTTATCGACAATTTCCTTCCTTCCCTTATTCGTAGGATACTACGATCTATCTACTGTCCTCCAGCTAAAATGATGGCACCAAAAAGTCAAAGACGATCAGATGATGGCTAACGTAACATTTAAGCTTGAGGAAGGCAGTTATACTCCGCCCTATCCGGAGATATTTCTTATAATCTGCGAGTCTCGGCGTGCGCTTCGTAGCTCATTGAGTAGCGAGCCCAAGGTCTCGGGCCTGCTATTGTTTCTATATAAACAACAGTCTTTGCACAGTACATACCGAGATCTGCACACAATCTTTGAAGTCATCTGCTCAAATCGCTTTTCACGACAACCGGTAGTTTCTAATCGCTTTAACGAAACTTACAAAGTGTAAAGTAAGGTCTTGTGACACCAATTGAAGAGACAATTAATCATTAAATATTATGTTATTAGAAATTTTGTTATATTTTTACCAGCACACTTACAATATGTGGCACATAAACAGACAGAAAAGGATAAAAAATGGATCCATAGGATAGGGAACATGCATGCGTATTGAATAAAATTTATTGAATGCTAATTATTATGATAGTCGTCTAAAAGATATATAGAATGACAAAAAATCTCAGATTTCTGTTGAAAAACGAGTAAGAGCTACTTAAGTTTTCTTCCCATCTCTTTCTCGTAAAACGTAATTTAGTATGAACTTTGTATACAGCTTATGGACTTTGACGTCACATCAATATCGGATCTCTCTTTCTAATGATATAAAACCGGTTGGACTACATCGCTTTTCAATAACGATAGACTTATTTAGAGAAAGAAAAAAAATCATGCATATTCGATATTATTATTCTGTGGAGGCCAACAATAAGCGGCCTCACAACACTGAGTACACTATAAAAAAATAAAAATACACTAGAGACATAAAACAAAATTTAGGTTAAAATACATAAGCTGTTCTTTAAAACATTTTCTCAATGGAGTGCCTTCAATAAAATGTACTGATTATGCACCAGTTACACGTTTACGGTGTTTTATTAAACGCTAGAAGCGTACATCTAAAATATCGATAGTCACTAGACAATTACGAGAAGTTATGTTTGGGGACTCGATGACTGCGGTATAGAATAGTGTTCGTTGTCCTAATAACATACATATTTCTTAATTATGCGCTATTGCAATAGCTCGCTAGACCTCGTGTAATATTACACCAAGACATAGACGGAAGCGGAGTCACACCTTCCTAAAATATGAAACCGAAAATAAAACTTTAGTTATATTATTAGTGTGACAGTCACTATCTCTCATTATTTATCTTGTATCCTAAAATGAAGAAAAACCAAGCATTATTTATATTTGAAATAATTTAAATAAAAAAAAATATTTTTTATGGTCTGATGCAAACTAATTATTTTGTTAAATTGACCACGAAAAATAATAAAATGTTCAAAACATTACTTTTTGCAGAAATGCTTTTAAACGTATTTTATGATGTTTTACTAAGTAATTTCTTGTAAGCCATTAAGAGACGGATGTAATAATCTGAAAACAATTTTTTGTCAACAATAAAAACAGTATCCGTACCTTCACCAGAAATTAGTACATATTTAAATTCTAATAACTTCTTTTTTTAAGAATTAATAATATTTACATATTGTAATAAAAAAAATCATACCAAAGTCGAAAAATTCAAATTTATACTTAATTTCCTATTTTATTTAATATTGATAATACCTAGATATTATTATCATTTAAAAACACCCAAATTTGACACCTTTGACCAGTGTGGTAAGTGTTAGATTTTTTGGTAAATTCTTGCTCGTCTTATTACAATTTTTTGTGCTATATGCTATTCGAAGTGCTTCATGACAACTTTAATTGATAATTTTCGTATAATAGTAGGAGTTAGATAAGTGCCTACTTCTTTATGAAGGTAACATTACCTTGTTTTGTCGTTAACAGATTGCAGACAAAAATATGTATATACCTGTACATTTTTGCCTGCAATCTATTAACGACATTATTTTCAACGTTCATAAAAATAGTTGCAGAAAGTTATTCATCCCGCAATTACTTTACTTGTGTCGCATTTTTTGTCAAAGTTACTAATAGTAATATATTAAAGACTAGACGCGTGAAACTTTATAAATCATCCCGTTTTTGTAACATTTTTTAATTATTGCTCAGCTCCCGTTGACCGTAGCATAATGCTACAAAACTTTTCTCGATAAATGAACTAACAAACACAAACATAATTTTCCGATTCCGGTAAGCAGTTCCTGAGATTAGCGCGTTCAAACAAACAAGCTCTTCAGCTTTATATAAAGCTATAGATATATAACTAGTATAAATACTTAAGAACCAGCATATATTATTAAAATAACTGCAAAACCAGTAAGCAATAAAATATATTGGAATATTATAATTTATATAAAAGTACGTCAGTAAAAGGTACCGAATTTTTTGTTTGCAAGCCCGCTTCAGCTTGTCCCATGGTCCACACTCGTCACGCGATTTGGAGCGCACCAATATTAGCAATTAGCAACAGCCGAGCCGCTAAACGGCGCTCGCCTCACCTGTAACGTAATCTATATTATATACCTTATAGTAAATAGCAAATACTGTACACTATACAATTACTGAGTAAATTACAGCTTAAAAGAACCAACTGTACTTTTGGTTCCGTGAGAACATTTTCCATAAAAATGAAAAAAAAAAGGTTACCGTAAAAACTACTCTACATTTAAAATATTATACTTACAGTAATTTCAATTAGCTCAACAATATAATATAATTATAATAGGTACGTTAAAAGTTAAAATAATATATTTATTTCAATTATAAATCTTCCTTATTTCAAAAATTACTGGTTATTTTACAACAGCTTAAAATTAAAAAAATTAAGAGGAGATCCTGAGCTTAAAAGGCATGATATACTTAACCGGTGCTTATTAAAGCTTATTAAGCTTTCTTTAGGTCCGTTACTTCCGACAGCCTACGGGCAGAGCCTTCCGAAAGCCGGCAGACGACATTACAACTAGTGATGTATTTTTAAGGTGTCGATATTCACAACGACCTTAAAATTATTATTAAAGTGTTGCCACGTCATAAAATTATACTTCAAAATAATAAAATCTAAATTATACTTCAAAATTATATTACAATGAAAAATAATGTAACTCAGTTATGAGATACTTGCATTTTCCTCAATGACGTTTTCAATCTTCTTAATTCTATTTATAAAATTTATAAAATGCATTTGAATCTCTGACAACTAAATTCAAAGAATTAGGTATTCTAACTGTTGCTTGTCAATACATTTTGAATAATGTACTGTACGTTAAAAAGAATTTACGTAAATTTAAATCTAAAAGTGATATTCACAGTAGAAACACCAGAAATAAGCACAAGTTAGATTTACCGGTTATCAGGCTTAGTAAAGTAAGTAAATCTTTTAAGGGTCAATGTATACGTCTTTACAATAAAATCCCAGAAAACGTTCAAAAAATTTTTCTATAAATAAGTTTTAAAAAGTCGTAAAAGAACGTTTGTGTGCTAAAGCATACTATAAAATTAATGATTTCATTAACGACATTCAGAATGTGTACTTAAAGTACTTATTTTGAATAAAAATATTTTCATTTTTTACTAAGTGCTCTTAATTTCGACAATAATTTTCCTCTTGTGGACCAAAATTTCATTTATGCACTAGTTTAAACGGAAGTAACTTAATAATTTTAACAGATAACATAAACCATACACTTAGCACGGAGCTGGTTGGTAAAAATACTATCAACTTTGCGAAAGTGTAATTTATGAACTCGGTGTGTTGTAATGAGTAGTTAAACATTTCGCAAACTTAGTATTTGACCCCTCGCTCCTGAGGCGAGAGCCTTGGCCGTACGCGGGTTAATAGCGAGTTACGTCTATTCGCATAACAAATTATTGAAATAATAATAATATGGTACATTCGTCAAATACAATAAAACTGTAAAGCAATTTGCCTGTAAAAATAATAAAGCACTTGTCTATGCATGCAATCTTATTCTTTCGTTATTATAGATTTTCTGTCTCTGGTACTCTGTATCGCACGGTAAGAAAACTACTGGCGTCGGCGTCGACGACCAGAACAGAACAGCACGGCCGGTAACCATGGTAGCTCTTTCCCGTCGCGTAGTGCTCACACCCAAGGCGTGGTATAGCTGTTGTGGTCAAGCTATCGTACGGTTACTTTCACAGTGAACTATATAAACACATGTAAGGTACCGATTTGTTATTTTATAATGAGTTTTGAAATATAATGGTTTATATCTCAGATCTAATATTAATAAAATGCACAGATCTCTTCAAAATTAAATAAAATAATGGCGCCAAGACTATCTGACACAAAACAACTTAAATCAAAATCAAGTGTATTAAAAAATAAAACTTGACTTTATCAGTTAAAGCCCAGAGTCGTACAAAAGTTAAAATCGCGGTCTCGGAGCGACTAGGAGCGGAATAGCGCTGTTTTTTCGGTGCCGCCTTTTTGACGCCAATGTTAATCTTTATAACATATGATCGAAGGTTTATATCGATATTCGTACAAACAATTCTCAGCCCTACGTATCATCTTCAACTTGAAGGTCGAGCTTACAGGTGGTCGCGCAACTTTCGGTGATTTTGTCGACTGTCGGCGTGCGGCAAGTGCACCAAGTGAACTTTTACGAGCTTACATTTCACCTGTCACTTACACCTACTGTATTTGGTAGTTATATATAAAATTCCCGCGTCACAATGTCAGTAACCTTTCACATTCAAAACGGCTTTACCGATTTTTACACAATTTTATATACTAGCTAAAATTTGTATATCACGGGAACCGTACATTTTCCCGGGTTAAAAAGTATCCTGTTTGTTGCCTAGACTTATTAGCTATTAAAGAAAAGATTTATTCGAATCTGTTCAGTAGCTCCGTAGATTAGCGCGTACAGACAACTGTTTTTTGTAAATTTGTGTTCTATTACTGTTCCTAAGCCCCAAATTGATTAGTTTGTATAAATATTAATTGTACAGATACACCAATTCTACTGTTTTATTATAAGTGTAGATATAGAGTCAGATTAAAGACTAGCCAAACATCTATTTTAATACCCCTCAGTCATAAGATTACCAATTCTATCAATTAACATAGCAATGAACAGTTTTTATTGTAACGTTTGTGTAAAATGAGAAACTTTTATAACAGAAAAATTCTTTTCTTATTAACTTTTTAAATTAGCTTCTCTTTAGACTATTGTAATTTTTCAATTCGAAAACTTGTTTAGAATGTATTTTCCGAGTGTACATTTTTCAGCCAAACGAGTTTTATGGCTTTGGTTTAACTTTCGCCCATTACTCATACCTAAATTTTACAATTAAATCTTATAAGTCGAATTGGAATTCTTAATATACCTACTTAGTTGTTGTGTGTGTTTGTCAATGAACTTTTTTAAAACCAGTCCAGTCGACTGATTTTGCTCAAATCATTTGTGTGTGTTCAAGGGGACTTGAGAATCGCTTAGATTCACAAATGAGCCCGACCGGTCCGCTAGTCTTATATGTACAATCAGAGAAGATGAAACAGACACAAATCGTGGATCTAAGTAATTTGGTCGGTATATGTAAATTCCGCTGTCAGATTGCGAATTACATAGAACTGACAAATTCCGACCAAATGACGTAGGTCCGTCAACTGGCTCTCATTGAATTTCCCCCGTTATACATATTATATATGTAACAAAAGTAAGTGATAAAACTTACGGATCGTATGTGTCGATGATATACAGTTCACTGTGAAAGTAGCAGCGCTGAAAGCGAAAAAAAATTCGTGATTTGTATGGACAATCAATGAGCGACATGAGTTTGCAAATCACAAAAAAAAATCGCTTTGAGCGCTGCCACTTTCTCAGTGAACTCTATATGAGGGACACATACGATCCTTAAAGTTTTATTATTTACTTTTGTATATTCTTGTATATTTTTGTATATAGTTTTATTATGCATATTCGGTAGGGCTGAGAATCAGCTAACATTTCTTTGAAATTATTTGGCGAAAACAATAATCTAGTTAGGTGGTATCCTTGAAAGTCCCACAATTTCAAAAATATGTGTGAATTGTAGCCAGACAAGCTAGATCACTATCCACTTAAACGACACCAACAACTGTAAACAAAAATTTACTAAAGACCATTAGTTATTTAGGACTTACCACACCCAGCTTAAACATAAATTCCTACAATCTACATCTTATGATCTGCTGCAGCTAGTACGAAATTACTTTCAAACTTTGCTACTTGAGAGCTCTTTAGCCCGGTCACAGAACATGGAGAGATTATTTTATTTACTTGTCTTTAAACCCTATCATTTGGCTACTTTGCCATAGCAAAAAGTATCGGCGAACACGGGCGAGCACTATTGTGTAGATGGCTCGTTGAGACTCGTTGTATATTCGTCTATATTCGCCTTTGACGCTTGTACGACGATCGTGCGAAAAAATATCAACGATCGTCGACGATTATGTGGAGCCTGTGTCACACTTATTAAATACACGTGTTTATTCTTTTACAATACATACACACGAGACAAACATATTATATTTATATGGGAAAATGCGTATAGAACAAAATTTATTAAAAGTATAATTTTAATAGTAGGTTAAAAGATATAGAGAATGAGAAAAAATCTCTGAATTCCTGAGTTGAGAAATATCTTTATTAGCGATGTTTTCTACCTATCTCTTTATTTTAAAAACGTAATTTAGTTTGAACTTTGTATGCGGCTTATAGACTTTGACGTCACAATCCATATCGGATCTCTCTTTCTGACTGACTACTTTGTTGTTTTAAATTTTATCAAAAGACTGATTGGACTACATCGTTGTTCGATAACGACAGACTTATATAAAGAAAGAAAAAAAAATAATGCCTATTCCCTATTATATAGGTTAGCTTTCGTGCGTTTGGGACAAACAATGCAGCTTTTTATGCATTTTGCAAAAGAAATTTTGCGCTTGTGTGAAGTGGGGACAAGAACCCGCTGCCATTATGTGTTTGTACATAAAAAAAAACTTGTTAAAACTCAAAAATTCCTTTAATTATTATTTGGAAATCGGAAGCCGCATCAATCATCGCTTCAGTCGTTATCAGGCGCGAGTATATTTTTAATTACTTTCACTCGTGATAAGGACTATAATACACGGTGAAGGACGCGGGTGATTGACAGACTGACAGATCCAGATTTAGCACTGACAGATTTATTGCAAAAAACTCCTCCCAGAGTCCCGATAGTGTCAGTTGAAGGTCACACATCCAGGATTATTGACATATCATATTTATTGCAAAAATCACGCCACCAGATAGAGGTGACACCCGAAGGTCTCTTGGGCAATTAACAGAAGTTATTGACCATAACAATATGGGTGAAACGCTTAAAATAATACTTTGTCGATAAGTTATAAGTTGTGAAAAAAAACAACGACACATCTGATATAAAATATAATCAAGAGATTGAACGCAATTTTAATTAAGAAAAATTTCGCACATGCTGACATATAGACCATATTTAATTCTTGTATGCGTGTGTTTGTCAATGAACTTCTCCCAAACGACTGGACAGATTTAGATGAAAATTTTTGACGGTATTCTAGGGGATTTCAAAAGTGTATAGATTCACAAATCAGACCGAGAAGACAACGTCTGTCGTATCCACTAGTATCCGTAATATAAGGACCTAATCAAATTCATTCGTCATAGCAAAGTGACTAGAAAATTGTGCCCGGAAGCTGTTTTAAAATCTTTGAGACTTGACCTGCCCAGCAGTAGTATTGTCGCTGTCAAAATGTCTCCAATTTCGCGCGAGGGCGTTTCGCTACTTTCATTACTTTCACTTTCTCTCCTCGTCGATAGTCAAGTACTCAAAATACCAGCGAAAATTCTTCAAACTGTGAGGCAGTGGGTAAGTAGGTGACACAGAAACATCTGCTGATCTAGAAATGATGAAACTCTTACGTCACGCCCTTACGAAATATGAATTATTAAAAATATTAAGTCGAATGTATCATTTATGATAATCTATGTAACATATATTGTGCGTCGTGCACCGGCACTCTTTGAGGAAGGCTTTTGATCACAGAACAGCATGACCATTACTCAAACAAGTGATAGCTATAGAAATCCCTTTAGTAGTTTGATTGGTAATAACTAATGTCTCATACTTACGCAAGTGCTGCTCGAATCCAGACACAAAAACGCTTACGACAATCGCTTGGCGTATTTTTGTATGGGACAAATACAAACCCATGAAGTAGATATTCTATCTTGCTTTCGTTACGCCTTGCATTGAGGCTATAAGCTTAGAAGAATCTTACCGAAGGAGGCAAATTATATAACAGCATTTTGCAAGACTATTACCAACGCTATTTGAAATGCAAATTAGTATGCTTAGTGGTAGATTAAAAAGATTTAGTGTGTCAGCCGACCTTGACATCAAAATTAACAAGATATGATTTTTATAAAATTAGGAGAAAATGAGCTACCTCATCACCTGATGGACAAAATTAGTCGTTTATGTACTTTAGCGATCTGTGGTTTCTTCAGGTAGTTTGCCAAATTTTGTGAAGACACACTTAGGCATTAGGGTCTGTTTCACCGCTGATAAAGTTTTTGATTGTTCTCCATCTTTACAACATCTGTCAAAAAAAGTTGTGGAAAGATTATCCGACACTTATCAGTAAGCGGCGAAACAGGTCCTTAAAGGCCCGAAAAAGAACTTACGTACTACAGGATAATTTTAACGGGAAGAATTGTACGCTTTCAATATGATAAACCAATAATGCTAAACGAAGTTGCGAGTGTAATTATTAAGAAACTCCATTTGCCGTAAGTTGGCTAAAAACTTCAAATAGAATGTCATAATTTGTGTGAACTTTAGTGCCAAGTAACTTTGAACAGACTTACATTATTAAATTATTTTATCGCGGGAAAGCCAAGCTTCGGCACGGATGGGCCGGCTTCGGATCCTAGGGGGATCTCGATTCCCATTCCCCATTCCCTCATAAAGGCCGGCAACGCACTTGCGAATCTTCGGATGCATGGGCGATGGCAATTGCTTTCCATCAGGTAACCCGTCTGATCGCTTGCCGCCTAAATATCATAAAAAATTATAATCAAAGCTTTTATCAAATTAAGGCTGCGGTTAGCCCGTCACTTAAGGTCACTGCCCCGTGATGATGAAGTATGAGAAAGGGTTGAGCTATGCCGAATTCGACCACACAGACGATACGCTCGGCGGTTTGTCACCACTCATTACTGGCTGGAATCCAAATAATACCAATGAAGGACGTCGGGACAATGAAACGAGCGGCGACCACTAAACTGTGGACTGCAGACCGCGTTCGGTAGCGCATTGGTGTATCGTCGTTGAAGTTCTAACACCACATAAGTGGCAAAAAATGGCAACTTTTGACGAGAGCGAAACAACTGATTGAATTTTTTTAGATTACCATACTAATAAGATCATACAATTTGTACAAGTTTTTGTTACTTGACATGTGATCCTGATTAACGATGCGTTTTCCGTTTTGCAAAACGGCATCAACATGACTAAATAGCCAAAATGTGACTTTCGTTGTGTTAGAACTTCAACGACGGTATGCGCGCGCAAAAACGCTTATGCGCGTGCGCTGTCATGACAACGTCACAAAAAATTGTCGTCTTCGCAGTAAACATTTCACAGCGCATGCGTCAAAAAACGCTACCGAACACGGCCACTATAAAGCTAATAAAAAGAAAACATTATTGTGTAGCTGTTTTAAAAGAATGTAGAAACATTACAGGCAAGTCTTGACTATCCTTATGATTAAATAACAGAACTACGAATGATCACAGATATAGCTCAGGTAATTTATTGAGTGAGGATGGGATTCCCATGGACTATTTTGTATTTCATGATGCTTAAACGTAGGAGAGCAAAATTGTGGCGTGTAATTTGCAGTACTAAAACTTTATGTATTGGTCCCTGCATTATATTGATTACAGAGATGTCGATCGACATGATGACAGAAAATGGTTTTGTAGCTTTAACTATGATTTGGCTGAATAGTTCCGTGTTATGTTATCTGTTAGATAAATATAAGTCGGGTTTTCCATCCTGACGCTATAACTCTGCAACTCATTGACTGATTTTCACATATTGGCATTCGTTGGAAAAGTCTCAGGCTCCGTGAGGATTAAAGCATAGAAAATTCAGGAAAAATCAATAGAAAAACCGGAAAATCGGAAACATCAACACTGAAAAAGCCACGGGCAATAGCTAGCCTGTAATAATAATACACTAATCCCAGGAAGTACTGGCCATAAATGAAAAAATCTTTTTGTATTAGCATTTATATGAAAGTTATAGGCTATGTAGCATTACACTACGGCCAACAGGAGCCGCGTAGCATTCAGAAAATGTTTTTAAAAGGGGATGATTTATAAAGTTTCCGGCGGACATAGTCGCGGGTTAAGTGTATTGCTTTTAGAAGATTATATAATATATATCTTAACCTGGTTTTCCTGTAATCAGCTCTTTGGAGCTGAGCAACCAAAGTTGCCGATAAAACAATTAAACGTATTATATCTACGTTCAAAATAAACACTAGAAAAACTAGCGTATGACGCAAGTAAAATACATTATTCTTTTATGTACGAATTTAACCAAAATTAAGTACCTGGCCACCTGGTCATTTACTGTTTTTGTTACAATATCCGACTGTTTGACATTGTAATAATAATTTATTATTACAATGTCAAAATGTCTGTCTTAAGTTACTTTTGGTCCTTGGTATCTATTTTTAAATATATATTTTTATTTTTAAATATATTTACTAGAGTATACAATTTATTCGACATATGTCATATTTTAGGTTATTTATTCCGAGATATGGATCTTATCTTTTGTGATAAATTAAAATAATTATTATTTTGATAGTGATTAATAATAAATTATGACTATACGGAAATCTGCAAGGTGATTTTTGTTGCTAAAAATATAAATAAACATTATGATGCTTGTAGTTTTCCGCTGGTATATGAGGTTCAATTTTTTATGTTTATTTGTGACCTCGATACTAATTGCATTATTTTAAATGCAAATAAATATTTATTCTTAAATAAAAAATTAGTAAGTTGCCGAATGTCAATATTTTTACAAAATAAATATCGATTCGACATATTTTATTGCCAGGAACCAATACGTATCATACTAACATAATATATTTTATTGTTAAACACAATATCACTAATATTGCATTGAAATCCGATTATAGTTAATTTGTCACTCCTAATAGTAATAAATTGGCTGCCTTAATTAAAATTTATTAAGCAAGAACTCATGCATAGACACTCGGTTAACAAAAATAGTTACAATATAGCATTTTTTGAAAAGAGGTCTGAAGTCCACAGCTTCGGTGGCGGTGACTGCCACTGGGACCGACCTTGACGGCGATCAAAACAATAGAGTTCCCATCACAGTTTATTGATGTTCATTTCTTTATTCACATTTCACCTCGCGCGGACCGCGCCGCGTTACACTGCGGTAGAGGTTGGGAGTTAAGAGTTGAGACCATCTTAATGCATATTTAGTGCCGATTTTGAGATAGATACTAACGAAAAAGCGCAGCTTTTTGAGGGATCGCGGGATTTTTTAATGATACTGACTTTGGGTCTTCTCAAGCATTTCGGGTATAATATGTATCCACTCGATGACAAAATAAATAAATAAATTAATACCAAAAAAAAAACTAGCGGCCATCTATGAGTTTGCCAGTGTGAAATAAACTTATCGTAACAGTTGCACCACTCAAGTCATAGATGGCGTTAGTAGTAATATATATATATATATATTTGTGACCTCGATACTAATTGCATTATTTTAAATGCAAATAAATATTTATTCTTAAAATAAAAAATTAGTAAGTTGCCGAATGTCAATATTTTTTCAAAATAAACACCGATTCAACAAATTTTATTTCACACTGGCAAACTCATAGATGGCCGTTAGTTTTTTTTTTGGTATTATATATAATATAAATATTATTTTATTTTTAAACATATTTCGACATATATACAAATTACTATGCTAAGGCCCAAACCTTATAGCTCTAATAGTTTTTCGTAAAATGTACGACAGGCATGGGGAGTGGGATATAGAGGACTCGCTTCGCTCGCCCATCAGCTACTCCACATTTAGGTATTTAAGTAAAATGTCTTCATATTAATATATTATAAATGCGTATTTATATAATATATAAATAAAAAAGTGTATTTATATAATATATTATTTTTGTTACTTCTTCGCGCCCAAACCACTGGACCGATTTTGCTGATTAGTTATGGATATACTTTGAATCCTGGGGAAGGGCATAAGATACTTTTTATCCCGGAAAAATGTACGGTTCCCTTACAATAAACTAGTACTGGTGTCATTTAGTGTTGGTATTATCTAGTGTTGTATAATTTTGATGAGCTCATTTTAGGTTCTTGTACAAACTACACCCAGCATAGTTCTTTTGTTGGTATCGGGCTTACTATCATTTATTGTTAGAAGTTATTATGCACTGAGCAATAATAGTTTAGAGCTTAATATCTTCTCGTTTTGGGAAGTCGGTTAAAAAGATAAGTCAATGCTATTGACTTATCTTTTTAACCTAAGGAGCTTGTATGTTCGGCTGTATTTTTTATACTGCTTCGATACGTTAAGGCCTACGTTTATATTTGGCGAAGTTACGATGCACTACACGACGAAATGTCGCTTCTATGAAACACGTACTGTCGCGAAGTGTCGTGTCGCTTTGATGCTGTCTCACTGTTGTTGTCTACGACGCTAATTCTACTCGTGTCATAAAACACGACGATCAACAATTCCACGAAAGTATCAAGCTGGAGCAAAACGATCTTACGTAAGTTTTCCTCGTGGTTTACTGGAACCGATTCCTATTATTGTGTTTTATTATTAATAATTTTAAAACCGACCCATTAAACCATATTATCGGTGACAATTATAATAATGCCACGATTTATTACGTCTAAGTGGTGCCAAGTGTCTAACGACACATTTATGGCAAAAGTGAACCGTCATCGGCTATGTGCTAAAAGTTGCACGGTAATGTCTGTGAAGCCATAAAACATTCCTGTAGTAGCCTACCAGATACAACATGGCTTGTAAAGTTATTAAGACGTAAAGCTATAAAATGCTTATAATATACGAGTACGCTGCTAATAGAACTTTTAATGCGAAGTGATTATTATTTTATAAGCCGGATTACGATGAAAACTTATGCAAGTAAATTTCAAAAATTAGTTTAGTAGCCCAGACACACGCACACACACAAGTCAAACATATAACATACGCTTCTTCGGCATCGAGCATTAAAAAGACTCATCTATATATTAGTACGCGAGCGGAAAACTTTGTGTCCCATTTTACGAAAGACGCGTAGATGTAGAAGCATGAATTTTTCCCAGTTATAGATGGTATGGAGGAGTGTGGAATACCAATATTATTTTATAACATGCTTTAACTTTGCATATTTGTAACAAATAAAATGCTACACATACTACAAAACACACTTCAATATTTTGACATGACACGATAATCATACACGAAACACTCTTTTGTTAAAGTGATTTTTTAAAAAAGTCACATAGACAAAAGCCAAATTGGTGGTCTGTGATTGAATTGAGAAATATTTATTGTCGAATTTCGACCACAAGGCGACCTGTAGTCACGATAAATGGACGACGATGAAAATCATAAATAATATCAATATGTACTCAGTAATCAGCAGCCAGCACATACAGCGCACAGCACAGACCTTCAGCACAACAATGGATTAACAAATTGCAATTGTTTAGTAAGAGGCGGTCAATCACCAATTAGCGCTTCCTCAACATCTCAGCTCTTGCGGAGATTCACTGCTTTAATTAACGTTACATTTCACAATCGTTAATGAGGTTTTATATCTTGAAACGAAGAAGATTATAGCTAGAGTTACCTAACTTACTGAATCTGGTCCTTTTCTTTTCTTGTTACATAAACACCGATGTCAAATAAAGGTGGTCTGCAGCGTTGTGCTTTTCAGCGCCGACACATAAATTGTTTAAGAAAAAAAAAAATGATGAACAGGATAAAACACGGTTATAAATCACTAGTTGGTGCCCGCATCTTCGTTGCGCAAAAATTTGTATAGCACGCGGAAACCATGCATTTTCCCGGGATAGTTAGATAGGAAGTATTCTATATGTTGCCCCAACCTTACAAAAAAAAATAGCTTTTACACAAAAAAAGATTTATTCAAATCCGTCCAGTGGTTTCTGAGATTAGCGCGCACATACAGAAAAACAGTCAACTTTTTTTTGTCGATATCTGTTCACTGTTCTATTAATGTTCCTTAGCACCCCAACATTGATTATTTTGTTAAAATATTAAATGTACAGACACACCAATTTTACTGTAAATATTATATGTAAAAAGAAATATATTAAATTTCAGAAGTCCGTATATTATGCAGCTGACAACGTCCGACATTTTGTTACACCCCGCATAATTTAGTATTATATCGTGATTAAACTTAACGTCCAGTTAAATTAAATCCATAAAACATTATTACATTCGGAGACGACGTAACCTTCACGTCTGCAATCATCTAATCAGATTTTGAGTAAGCGGTGAAAGTTAAATGTAGAATTACAAAATTGGCGCATCATTTAGAGAAAGTACAAAGTGCAGGAGGAATTTTTATAATTACTGACGATGATCACAATGTTGACGTTGCTGTGACCATCGTGCAGTCAGCTGTGACCCGCCGACCCTGACCGAGCGTCATTATGTCGTTACATCTCGCTGTAATGACGTTAAAGACCAAAGCTCATATCGCTAGATCGGCAACGACGCAGATCCGTTTCCAAAAGAAAAGATGACGTCCTCTCAGCGAGAGGATATGACAAATTTGTTTCCATTTCCGATGAGATAGCTTGAGAAAGCTAAACTTTGCGTGCAGAGCGAAGTTTGAATTTCCAAGTAGGTCTTAATTTTAAACTGCATATAAGTATACATTGTATATTAGGTATTTTACAGGACGCGGAGTTTGTAGAATTGATTGCTATATCCGAATAATTTCTGTTGCAGGACGACTCGCAGTAATCACGTTCAGCATATGTACCGTGGTGCTTGGCATCGTCTTATCCTTCGTACCTTGGCTGGACTATCTTATATTTAAGGTAAATATTGGCATGAGAAGTAATTATGTTTGTATGTGGAAGTACAGAACTAACCTCAGTAAGAATGAACTACTTACCATGCCTCATTATGTTTGTATATTGAAGTACAGAACTAACCTCAGTAAGAATGAACTGCTTACCGTGCTTCTTCAATTACACCTAATAACCAACTTCTTAAAAAAATTGCAATTATGAATGAATAAAACAAACAAATATACTACAATAAAAGGTTTTGCTTCATTATTCTAATGGCTTCTGCAGTTGCTGCCCTCTAAGATCGTCTCATAAATAAAGACGGATAAATGTTATTATTTCAACGTAGTATAGTTTTCATTGCTCGCCATTATAATAATTTTTCTTTAGAATTACCCCAATGGCGACATCCGGTACTGTATAATAACATAGGAGCACGAATAAAAACTTGGTTTTTTTAATAAAGCATTAAAAACTGAACCTATGCACAAACCTATAATGGTAGCAGTAGTTCTGGTTTAAACCACACGCACAAACATCCTTCTAAGTAAGCTCTGTTAGTTGTGTCCATCTAGTATGATGTCTATAAAACAATTTCTATGCTTACATATTATAAGCTATTTATATGTAGCCGTGTTCCAGGAACTGAAACTATGGAACGGGTCCCTCAGCTATAGCTACTGGCAGAAACCCGGGGTGATCAGACTGACCAAGGTGTATATCTTCAACATGACAAACCCCCAGGGGTTTCTGGACCACGGGGAAAAACCTAAACTAGTGGAAGTGGGCCCTTTTGTTTACAGGTATGTAAAAGAAAGAAATAGCTTGAGGCTCGAAACTTAAGAACGAGGCACGAAAATATTATTTTACAAAATTTGTATAAAATTCTATATCATAAAAAGATATATAGCTTATTTTGTGCAATCCCGTGAGATTGCACAAAATGTTGAAATTTACGTCTCGCTTCTTGGCTTTGACGACAGTGTACGCTTATAACTACGCTCAAAATTATATTTAATTACGACACATACAGTTTTAATCTGAAGCACGTGCTTCAGCATCTGATGTAGTAATCAGATTTAACACGTGTTGAAAACATATCACTTTAACAAGGAAAGAACAAAATAATTATACCTATAGAAATAACGGATGAGGTCTCAAATTTATATTAAGCTCGTTAAGTGTAGAAGAATCCGACCGGAGCATTCAATCAAAATAAAAATCATTTCGTTTCGTTCAACAGTTTTAAACAAACAAAGTTTCGCATTCATTTTTGGGCATTAGGATAAGGACAGTATAAATGTAACTTTTTTATAAATAAAAACACAAATTCTTACAAAAGCCAACTGAGTGTCAGAATAAAAATAACAATCAGACAATAATAAATTTAGAAAAAATCAAAATATATATTATGATCATTGATCATTAAAAATATGTATTATAATCATCGATTAATATTATCAGGGAGGACATGGAAAAGGTGAACATAAAGTTTCACGACAACGACACGGTGACGTACCAGCACAAGAAGATCCTGCGTTTCGTGCCGGAGATGTCGGTGGACAAGAGCCAGAAGCTTGTCGTGCCCAACATACCTCTGCTGGTGAGTTAGCTACGGAAACTATAAAAGAACAGATAGGTAGAGATGATCCGAATAATGACAAAGCTTTATCAATAATAAATAATGGAAATGGTGATAGAAGTAATAATATATTGTATAACATACAATTTATTTTAATGAGGCATCTGATACTATTATGATTAGCTTTTGAAATCAATTTCAAGATGGCACCTATAACTCTGTTACGCAAAAATTACAATTATTAAGACATGAAAGTATCCTATGTAATTCCCCGGGACTCAATGTATATCTAATTAATTTACGGCGAAATCGGTTAGCGGCTTGGGGGTGAACGGGTTACAGGCAGTGAGACTGACTCACTCTCCCGTTAGGATGCATATGGATAATCAGTTATTGCTATTTTTATAAATGGACCTTCTGTTTGTATAGACAGTGACATCGTTTTCTCCAAACCTGGCGTCGATGCTGCTCAGCTTATTCATATCGGGTCTATCGCTGGGTAACAGAGAACGAGCCAAACCGTTCGTGCAGATCACTGCGGAGGAACTTGTTTTCGGGTGAGTTTATAAAAATAAATGACGACAGAGAATAAATTTGCATCTATTTATAATACATTTTTGTAAACAAGGATTACTGTGATGGGAACTCCAAAACATAATTAGTTTGAATTGACGCTCTTTGCATAACATTTGTCATGGGTGATTCTGTATCATAATTGACACACAAGACATTTAGAACTGATGCTGTGTCGATGCACTAAATACACAATAATAAATATTTTTTTAGGAAATGTTGTATACATTATTACCAGAGTTGACCGCAATCCACACAATGATGCAGTGCTTATTTCCTAAGTTAGAGCTATCGTGTAAAATAATGATTAACAAAGTTCTGCGAACGTTTATCTGCTCAATGAGTAACGTTAAGTTTAGTATTTGATGCTACGGTGTTTTGTTATTTCGCATATAACTTAGACATAGGTTGAGGCACACTATACAAGAATAAGATTTTCGCACTAACGCCGTTTGTCCACCAAAATCGTCAACCGAAAACGAGAATATTTCGGCCCTATAAAATGCAACTTTATGATTTAGGCTATAAGTTTCATTTTTAAGCGACATTGCTCTATTGTAAATGTTGTCGCCGTCATTAAAGGCGTAGAGGAAAATGAAACTTGTAGTCTATGTCATAAAGTTGCATTTTATCCGGCCGCAAAATTCTTGGTAATATTCTATTGGTGGTGTGGTCATGAGGTCTTTACTTCAATTTAGAAACTGGTTTCATGATATTTCTTTAATTTTCAGCTACGACGACCCGCTAGTAAACCTCGCCCATTATGTGTATCCGAAAGGAAAGAGACCAAACAGCCAGATGGGACTCCTACTCGCTGTAAGTATTTTTAAATGTTTTTATGTAAATATTTGATCAAATGATAAAACACTATAAGAACGTAATACAAAGAATTTTAGACCAAATCACGAGGTCCTCCTGAATTTCTGAAGAATTTCTCACTCAAATTATGCTCAAGTTCCTTAAAGTAACACAGGTACTCTAATGACATTTTATAAGACATGTGCTTCTCTTAGAGAAACGGCACGCTGGACGAGGTCTCGACGATCTACGCGGGCGAGAAGCTGGACCGCTTCGGGTACCTCGACCGTGTCAACGGCATGGACCACCTGCCGCATTGGAAGGACTCACCCTGCAACGATATTAGGTCAGTCATCTTTTTCTACTCTTGTTACTACCAAGTAGACAAATCTGTCAGTATACCTAAAAGCCTCTTCTCTCTTTTATGTCTTATCATAGGTTATACTTAATGATTTCTTTCACTTAAATCCTTTTTTTTGATATCTAAAGGAAATTGCTATTAAGCTTGAAAGTCCAATATGGAGACATTGGACTAAACTACATATATAAAAAAATCAATCTCTTGTATTTATGCTAACATAGCTTTAAGAAATTATATTACTAACAAATATGGATTTGTATTTTATGGTCTGAAATAAAATGATTATTATTATCATTATTATTTTGACTGAAAGTTATATGTATGTAAATTATAAGGTAGATCTTTAGTGTAGTCCTCATGTTAAATCTTGTAGGCCCCTCGAAGGATGCGGACAAACCGCGAACGTCGTGAGATGCTCAGATAAAGGTTATCTGCTAATCAGACAGATACCCCACGTCGCGGGTCTTCGTCATCTAATTATTGTCATTTTCAAACTGTATCATACAACAAATGTGTATGAGTATATAATTCACTATAAAAATAGCAGTGCTGAAAAAATATATTTCAAATATTCACCATCTAGGGCTCTCTCAGCCTTGTTCCTTTTACACCTTTAAGTATTATCATTTTGTTATGTTCCATTGAATGTTTATTTTACACATTGTTATTTTACCGGATATTCGATTGCGAAATATTGCGATATGATTTTTATGTCTAGTAAATTTTGTTTATCTTAATAATCTCAACGATAGTAATATAAAATAATAGACCGATTAGCAATTATAATCGAGACGTAGGTCTTAGTCATCTTCACTCCTCGTTAACCAGAAAGGCCTCTTGACGGAGGAATACAAAGCTAAAACTTTCCTACTGTCCTACGAACCTCCGGGAGATGAGTCATTGAATCGCGTAGGACAAATTCACGCGAAAACTTAGTATAGTGAAGTAATTCCCCATTTCCTTAGAAATATACGCACGAACTGCCACAAGACGAGCGTATCCATCGACTCGATAAGGCAATAAATAATAATCTGTCTTAACGTTATTAAGAATCCCATGAGTATTGTAATATGCCACGGCTGTGTTATTTACCTTATACTCGTCATATTATAAAGTAACCTGTTCTGCTGTAGATGGTGTTTGGGCGTTTCTTAATTTATTATATTTTATCCATAAAATAAAAATATAATTGGTGTGACGTATTAACTAGCGTTAGTGTTGCTACGTAGATCTAACTACATCTATCAATATATTATATTGTAATTCATAATGTTTTAGCTACTTTGTAACTAAGATGGGTTTATTGTGAGCACTTCTGGATTACGAGTTGCCGTAACGACATATAAGTGGTATAGTGTTAGTCCTAGACAATAGTTCATTAATTTTTTTATAAATAAATTAGTCGTTGAACGAGATAACATCCGTATTTATTGTTTATATCGTAATAATTTATGAGTGCTGTAATATATTGCAACATAATTATCATTAAGTTGTCAGTAAAATTAATTAGATGTAGGGTAGTGTTATGTGACAAATGTAGATTAAGTTTACGCAAATGAGAGGTTTGCATTACTTTCTACGCAGGCTATTTAATATTATTTAACTATTGTTATTTATCAGGCACTAAATAACACATTATTCTTATTTTACAATAATATATTTTGGTCTCCTTTTTACATCTATTAACAAATACAAATAATTTTTGATTACGCACAACATTGCTTTGAAATTTATAGTGGGGTTGAAATTATCGTTTGTTGAAAATATTTTTAAGACATTACCAATAACATATTTTTCAGTTTTGATCATAGTAATAAACAGTATTGTTATTTTTTACAAATGTACTTACTGTTTAAGAAGTGTTTAAGGATCTAATATTTTAAATAATTATATCGTTTCGAATAATTTGGAAATACAAAATACTTTTCATAATTCATATTTAAGGCTGACATTGTGCGAGTCAACAGACGCATGTTTGCGCCGATATTTTGCGCGTTTCCTGTTTAAAAAGCTAACTAAATATCCGGTAACGCTTTACAACAAGCTTTAACCCAAAATTTAGCTTCATCTCGAAATGCGAATTCTCTTACCTTATTTATATTTATCACTCTTTATCGGTAGACAAACCCTTCATCTTAACTGCTTATATCCGAAAACTATAAATTGAGCAAAACATCATGGCTAACAGGAATTGGTGCTCGGCAGTGCCATGCAAAGGTGAATTAAAAAGATAAATCTATGATTTATTTCAAGTTTGGCTTGTTGTACGTATAGTGTTCAGAAAACATAAGAAGCCTATAAACAATCTTATTGTGATCTTCCCCAGAGCATCAGAGGGGTCGTTCTTCCCGCCGCGAGCGGTGACGAAGTCGGACATGCTGTATGTGTACGACAAGGACCTCTGTCGGATCCTGCCGCTGCAGTACCGCGAGGATGTATACAAAGATGGTAAGCTTTAAATGCACTTTTGCTTTTCCTCTTCAGAGTCCCAAAGTAGGGAAAATAAGCAATCGTCGTGCGAAATAGAACTGCGGGTCTAGCTGCTTTATCATTATCAGTCAATCAAAGGGAGGTGACTGGAACAGTATCAAACAAAGTGTCAGTTTGCATCGTACAATTTGGTAGCCGTAACATATTCTGTACGTTATCTTATAACTTAAAGTATAGCTTTTCTTTGTCATGCGAAATCATAATATTGTAAGTACTTTACAAGGTGATCCTGAACATACTCCACATAAATCATTATGGAGACACCAAAGCACACATATTTGGTGACTAACCAAAAAAAGGTTAGGTACAGGTGCGGTAAAGTCAATTACAAAATTTTAGACCCTGATCAATTATATAGTATCTAACGTTACCTAACCACATACATATCAAACCTACTTCGTCTCAAATAATTGGCTATCAAATTGTTTACTCGTTATCAAAACAAATCAAATCAAAATCATTTATTTCTGAGCAAATTTGAATCAAATGTTTTCAGAAAACATTAGAGATTGCAACCCCTTACCGCGAGATCCCGCAGCTCCGTGGACAATAACTACAATTCCACGACACACAAGTCTCAAAACGCCACTATTTATCAGTCACTAGGCTCACTACAATAAAAGCATACCATACACCCTACATAAAAATTTCAAAAGAGACCGGTAGCACCGAAATTAGAGCACTTTGTAACCTTTTAAGGTTATTTTCAAGATATTAGCATAATACATTATCGTGATGTAAGTTAAGCTTCAGACTCTGTAGAATTCAATGCAACGTGTATGAGCCCATATAGTTAACCCAATATCCTATAAACTACAGCGTTCCCAGACCCATCAGCCACGGGACCGCGACCACCACACCCGGAATCACGGGATCGCAATGCCTTACCTATATAATTTTAAAACTTTCCGTGCAGGCATCCAGACCGGTCTGTACACGCCGCCCAGCTCGACGCTGGAGACGGCGGATGTCAACCCCGACAACAAGTGCTACTGCCAGAGCGAGTGGTGCCCGCCCCGTGGACTGCAGAATATCAGCCCCTGCCAGTACTGTAAGTATTGCCTACTGATATAATCTAATGAGCGCAGGTAGACTTGACTGAGAACTTGTTGTCGTAGATAATAAATTATGTCGAGAAGTTATGTCACAAAGCCTAACAAACACAGTCTCTTTCTCACGTTGAAAGGAAACGAAAAATGCGTCAGCTTCTAACGAACATACTTGTAAATCATTTTCTTAGCTAAAAAAATGTTGCTGAAATGCACATAACATTAGAATGTATTATAATGAAACTTAATTAAAAATTATAATGAAAACTGCGAATGTTTTTCAGATGCGCCTGTGTATTTATCGTACCCACACTTTTACGATGCCGATCCATCGTTACTAAAGGATTTCGAGGGTCTGAAGCCTGAAAAAGAGAAGCACGAGAGCTATTTCAAAATTCAACCGGTACGTATTACAAAACGGTAATATTTAGATAAAAACTAAAATTACCTACTATCCTTGTCTTATTAAAATGATTGGCAGAAATTTACTAAATCACAGTGACCATGGACTCCAGATTCTGTAGCATTCGTTAGATTGGTCAAAATTAAATTCCTTTTTGATGTCTAATTAAAAATTAACGTAAACATTTTTCAGAAACTGGGAGTGCCTCTCGAAGGTCAGGTGAGGGTACAGCTGAACCTGAAGGTAGACCAGGCCCCAAATATCGCCACTAACGGCATCAATAAGTTCCCCAGCATCATCTTCCCCGTTATGTGGCTGCAAGAGGTAAGTAACATTACTTTAAATAATTTCATTTACTTTATTTATACCCAATTTGAAAGAACCACTGTCATCGTTGGTATTTTTATATCTCTTTTACAATATGAGCAGTAGGTAAAGTACAAACGCATCATGCCATACAATATCGTTTTTTATTTCCCGTTTCATAATGTAATATTTTATTCCCAGGGTATCGAAGGCGTAAGCAATTCAATCTGGTGGTGGATATTCCTGGCGACGAGGGTGGCACCGGTGGCTGGTCCCACCCTGGCATACTCGCTCATCATCTTTGGTATCAGCGTCCTGATCACTCTGTTCATTAAGGCCTACAGGAACTTCGTGATCGGCGACAAGCCTATCGAGATTGTAGAAATGGGTCGGGAAACGATCCGCCGAAGTTCCACCCTCATCATAAACAGCTCACAGAAGCTGCTCCACAACAACACCATGTACCAGCCGCTAAGCCAGTCCGAACCCTCACCGGAAGACGGTATCGAGGACGGCCTGCAGGAGCTCAATTTCGTCAAGAAAAGGGACAGCCTGACTCGGAGTATAGACGAGCTGAAGGGAAGATTGAACAGAGACTTCGTCAAGTCCAACTTCTCTGAGCCGGAGAGAGAGTCACTCATCGACTCAGATAACACCTTCATCATGTCGGAGCACCACCAGCACAGGCTGTACTCGGTGCCGGACGACTATTACTGATCGACACTAGAATCGTTTGTTAGTTCTTAAATGGTGTAGAAGATCCAAGCGCTTTAATTTGGTGGTGAAGCTGTGGAACAATTTAGTGATATTATAATTGGTGCACTGCGATTATTTAATGGCAAGCCCAGTAGACTTTGTATATTCTGCGCCAGAAATATGATATGCCATGTACTAGTAATTCCTACGTTTTATTTTAGTGAATATTGTGCGTCGTTTCCGACGCTCCGTTGTTGCTCAATTTTATAATGACATGTGGTATGAGGTGCCTCCAAATATAAAAATATATTAAAGCGATAAATAGATATACAAAAAATTATATAACTAAGAAATATTATGATAATGTACCTATTGTGTAACAAATTTTGATTTATGAATAATTTTATGTGGATTTATTGCCAATTTTTAGAACAACTGTAATTTCAATTGTAATTTTAAGTTTTATAGGAATAGGCAAATTAATAAAAGGATGGTAGTAATGTCCCGCGAAAATGTGCAATGCTAGTCTACTATTAGATATTATGTCTATTGGATTTTCGCGAGGAAGGATAGGGGGGGGAGGATTTTAAGAGTAGCAGTTCAAACAAAATTTACCGATAGATGTCAGCAAATACTTTCTACCCATACGCTCGGGTTATTTTCTAGATTTAGATTTTGGCCTCGGGTAAGGGACCATTTTCCAGATCTGATAAAATTGTTAAGAACTCAAATGTTATCGTAACGATTTAACGAGTTATTCGATTTAAATCGCAACAAGATTGTTTTTATCATAAAGGACACAATGTACAAATATATTCGTAGTAGCGGGTAATTTAGTACTATAAATCAACTCACACGGCGTTAAGAAACATTTTGTCCCGCTTTGTCTTCCGGGGTAACAAATGAGGTCATTCTGATTAGTTTCGGCGGGGGCCAAAGCAACAGCTCAAGAGAATCTTTGTATAATCTATAATAATTTATGTTTTACTCGTGGTGTTGGACTATTATTTTTCTAAACTCATTTCAGAAGGTATAAGGTGGGTCTTGGATCTGTTCGCTCAAGCATATTATTATTTTAGCATCTGGCTACGAAACTTTATCAATTTCATGTATCATCTTTTGGTTTAGAGTTACCCAGTGTACCAGTGGATGTGGTAAATGCTAATCTGATGATTAGCATGATCGTAATGTTGCTGATCGATCAGCTAAACTAATGCGAGATTTGTAAATTTTATGAGAGATTAAAACAACACATTATAATTATAAAGATTTAGCACCGTTAGTCGTTGAAGAAATGATTTCAGCCGATGACAACGATCTTTTAATATTTCCTATATTGTTACCAGAAATAATAGGCCGTACACCTTATTAGTGTAACTGATATTCCAATGTGTAAACTATACGCTTAAATGTTTAACAATAGCGTAGTTTATTTTATTATTTTAACTAGAACGAAATTTTACTTGTCCTATTTTAATTATGAACTTGTTTATTATATTTTATCTGTATAGGCGAATATTTTAAATACTATATTTTATATTGCATCAACTTTTTACAAGCGCTGACGGCAATATAAATTGGAAAGTTTGCATATCATGAACAACGATTATTATACTTGCTCAATTTAATTTAGAAGTTTTTTGCGAAATTGTCTTCCAAATGTCTTCCGATGTGATGGAGTCAAGGCAATATTATGTGAATATAGTGTACGTGTAATGTGTTGTGTGTGTCGCTGTCTGTATACCCCGACGGAACCATTATGAGACCTTCAGTAGTCTGTTGCTGGACCAACACTACAACGTTGCCGGTCGGGGTGTATGGGCAATGAAAATCTTCGCGGACTGGTTGATTACTATGATTTCGCAATTGATGTTCTGTTAGACATTTTAGGGCTTGCCTTTCCAGTATGGACCCTACAAAACGCAGTATTAGAAACGTTTGCCATATTGTTAGGAGTGAAGTAGATATCGCTAAAAATTATCAACCAGTCCACGGAGCGCGCGAAAGACTGCGAGCTCATATTAAGCTTTAAGTGTAAGACGGAGATGCCGAAACATTCCATAGGGGTTGTCCACTAAATATTTGTGGAATTTTGTAAATATAATTAAGAGATTTTGTATTCAATACTTGTTTATAATATAAAACTTGAAAAACTAATTCTTTTTTTCTGTATCCTAAAGTGTTTTATCATCTATGAGTTAGGTCTCATTAAGTTTAAAAAAATATATTAATCACATTAAAAACTAATTATTTAACTATATTTTTGTCACATTCATTTCTAAATTTATAAGTTAATACAAACAGTCATTCAGAATCATTAGAGGAGTACAGCGAGCCTTCGGACATGTGCAACATTTTCAAGTCCTTGTCCTTGCCGGGTTCAGACTGAGAACTTTGCCTGGAGCGCCTGTGAAGGAGGGTGTTGAAATATTTTGTTATATTCTTTGAAGCCTTACTCACTAATTCTGTAGATTTATTCTTCCCGTAATAACTTGATAGGGTGTACTTTGACAGATTCTCATCAGCCAAATAAATATTACGTTCAGAAAGTATGGCATCAATGGAATCTTTGGACATATTTGTCTGAGCTGCTTTTTCACTTGATTTGGATATAATAGATGGAAGATTTTTTTGTTCAATAGTTGATTCTGAGTCCACCTGTGTATTGTGACAACTAAAACTATGAAATTGTTCTTCCTTGACAGATACATTTAAATTATATTTCTCATCAGTACTCTCTTTATAAATTATTTCTCCACTCTCGATTAAAGAGTTCTCTTTTGAAATGTTTCCATCAATGTTTGCGCGTTTTGAATGAACTTCTGCTATTTGGTCATCTTGGTTTTCATTCTTACTTTGTTCATTTTCATTACAATTTTTATAATGTTTTTTCCAGTCACGTCTGTTTATAAACTTTGACAGGATATCATCGGATATGCTTCTTTTAGTATTTTCAATTTTATCTTTATCACAAGACTTGTAACATTTCATATTGGCGATGGTAGTTGAAGAATCGCTAGCAGAATGGTTCTTTAAATTCTCAATATCAATAATACTTGTACTTATCAACGGTGTCGTAACTGAATCCTGGTAAGTCCTAAAAAAATGACTAATAACAGGTTTCTCACCAAAACATATGCACTTTCGTTTTATACAAATCGTAAAAATCAAGATACACTGAATTATAGTAACAGCTGCCAGTAAAGCCGTGATCCATATGTACTGTGTAAAATATTTGTAAAACGATTTATCTAGTGATAAGGTTTTTGAATGTCTTCTTGAAATCAACTTTCTGTGTTTCATTTTAAGGTGCTTTTTAGTGATTTGAGGACAAACTTCTTTTGTGGTAGCCGTCGGGCTAAATGTTTCATTAGTCCTGAATGGCGTTTTCAATATTGTATCTTTCTTGTGATCATTACTAAATAGTGGTACAAATTCTTCGCCATTTGTCGTTATTACATCGCGTTTGACTAACGAATGAGCAGCTAATGAAGTACTTACAACAGTATTATATTTATTATCTGTATCTGAGATTTCGGAAATATTAAAACATTTTTTTATCGCACTTTTGCGTTTCCTAAATTTATTAGTAATTGTATCACATTCAAATGATCGAGAACTATTTGTTTCGTTTTCATAAATATCATTACTATCGCAATTTATGATAAACATTTCCGTTCGTCTATTACCCTCTAATAAAAAGAAGTGAAAAATTATTTTTACAAAAAATTTTGTATTGTTTCTGTTGTGGGGTCTTAGGTACATGTAAATCCAACATTTATCATCTCTTGTAAAACTTTCGGGTGTTACTGCATTTAGTTTTATTGTTCCAGATTGACCTAAAATAATGTTTAGTATCAGCAATGAGTATTAGTATTTCTAAAGAACTTGAAGTTTATGCGTTTTTTTTTCGGATTTCAAATTTAAGAAAAACTCTAGTTTACCTGAAGGAATAATACACTTGCATGTTTCCTCTGTAAAATTACCTCCTGTCTCTACAGTAAGAGGGCAGTCTCCAGGAATGAGCCTCACATAGTAGTCATCGAGAGAAGTATTGTTAAATGTAATTAAAAAGGCAACTCCTCCAAAATCAGATGATGTCTTATTTTCTTTGGCATTAATAGAGCTGAAACTTGCTCTATAAGAATTAATAATTAATGTAACAAAAATAAATTCGTAAAAATGCATTTATTATCATCAAAAAAATAATTCATGACTTGAATTTGACTGACACATGACTTCTGCTTTTTTTTTATAAAAATTTAACAGACCAGAATTTTATTCTAGATCACCGGTACCATTCATTACCAGGTAAACAAGTAGGCTATAACTGAACTATAGTTATACTTTCCTATGCAAAGCAAGAAAATAAAATAAAAATAGGTATACTTCAGTAGGTAATGTAAAGTAAAATCATAGACACAATGATAATAAAACATTTATTTTACAATTTTACTTCCATAATTTAAAAATGTTCATGAGCATTATGTCAGTAACGTTCCCGAAATATATAATACAAGAATTATCTAAATTATTATTTAAATATTATTATAATTATTAGTTAAATTTGTACTATGGAAATATGGTGTAAAACTTAGGCAAAACAGAATATAAAATTATGAATTATGATCATATAATTTAAGGTTTTTCTAAAATAATCTCTTTCGTAAAAAATGGATAACAAAATATTCATTAGAAAACTTCTAGCTTTACTACTATCTGGATTAGAAAGTATTTCTCATTAAAATAATTTAATTATTGATGTTTAAACATTTTGTACAATTTTAATGTATTTACGATACAAGTAAAGCCTATAGAAAAATACTGTAAAATAAAAAAACGAGCAATATCACAAAAAAAACTACATTAAAAATTCAACTATAAATGAGGCATAATCTTTAATAACATAGTACATTATTGGCTAAATAATAAAACAATAAAAAGTCTTGTTAAATTCCTAAGAGTATTCATTGTGACTCCATATAAATAACAATTTTTCTACCCGATCCGCCGTAATAACTTATAACAATTTATGCTAAATCTGTTATAACTTACACCTTATCTAATATTTCTACCATATTTCATTATTGTATCGTTTAATACAATAATGACTGTACGACATGGAAGCTGCTAAGCTGCTGATGCAGACTAAATCTAGTCACCCCTGACTGGACTGGGCTGTCCAGTTAGATCCCCATCTAACTGGACAATTCTAGGTCAGAATCTGCCCATATCATAGAATGATTTAAAACAAAAACCTCAACAATAAATATACAAACTGTAGCAGCATCACCACGAGTATAATCCACACAAAATAATGGGCCAGCCTCAGCCACTTTTGTTTCCGAATACCCTCATCAATGGTGTCCACTGATTCCTTGATGAGGTATAATCTAACTCCGCTCATATAGTCCACGGAGTAGTGGTTCCAGTCCAGCCTGCTGATGTCGAAGTCGAAGACTCTTCTGTCCGTCTTGTTCATCTCGTGCAGGAGGTTCCTCGTGCCGTCGTTGTGGAACACCCACTCTCGCTTGCTGAAGTAGCTTATCACGTCAAGGTACTTCTCGATCTTGGCGTACGTGCTACGTAACCTGGAAGAACCGAAATATATATATTTTTGGTATGGACATTGTATAGTCACTTTCGTATTCTTAACGTTACATTAAAATATACAGTGTCCAAAAATTGTTACTTAAACTAGTGTTTGTTCGCGGCTTAACAAGCGTAGAATTCGAAAATCACGTAAAAATGATCATTCTTGTAAGTCTCCTTTGGAAATATAATGTTTTTCCAAGAACAAAGTAGCTTATGTTAATCTACTTCTTTTAATCTAATATTTTCCAATTTCACAATTGCTCATACGCGAATTGCTATTATTATTCCGTATGTTATAGCAACGCTAAGAACTCGCAAAACAAAAATCTATGATCCATGCTTTACATAAAAATGGCAAAGAATTTTTTAATACATATTTATTGATATGTATATTGAATAATTTAATAATTCTTAACGAGATTACCATACTAGTATATTCATATTTCATTTATATAATGTCGTTTAAATGTTTGTTAATCACATTCGTGTTAGGTACTTACCAAAAATTAGGTTGTTTGCACAGCACAGCGTTAGTCACAAAATAAATAAACATCTTCCTTTCCTCTGCTGGAAAAACAATAAGACATCGGCGTTGGACAAGTGCCAGGAGGCTTATGCCATAAAATGTATATATATACTATAAAATAGCATGAATTAGATCATATCTACCTATCTCTTTTAGCTATTGAAGACATAATGCTATTGAAGACATAAAGGAGAGCCATGCTTCACCACGAATGGGCACAGAAAACTAGCGTAAAATGGCGTTGTGCCGTGTTTCGTTCAGTGAGTGAGTTTACCGGTGGCCCAACTTCCCGCATTCCTTATTTCTATTACCATTCCCTCTTTCCTCATAAAGGCCGGAAACGCACTTGCGACCCTTCGGGTGTTGCGAGTGTCCATGGGCGACGGCAGTTGCTTTCCAGCAGGCAACCCGTCTGCTCGCTTGCCCGCTAAATATAATAAAAAAGGCGCTGAGAATTAAAAAAAAGCCCTCTACAAAAAGTTTTGCAAACATTGGTTATATTTTTTCCCCGTTTAATTCGCATAATTTTGAAATGACTCAACCGGATTTCACTTATTTTTATAATAAATCAAATCAATCATAGTAAATGAAATAAAGAAAATCAATACTCCAAAAGTACTCGCACATAAACCACGACTGATACAAAAAAAAATTAAAATGAAATCGCTTTCTGGTTTCGGAAGCTATGGCGCTTATATTGAGGGTTGAGGGTTAAACAATAAAATATACCGAATATTAAAAACTTCATGACTTTGTACACCAAAGAAAATGGTAGAAGACAGACACCAATAGACAGCAGAGAAATAAACCGAAAAATAAAAGCATTAGGCACAAAAACGTAATGTAGGGACTAAAAATAATGACAAGACAACATGCGGTAGTATTTTATATTTAAAAATATTTATTTTCTCTTACAAATATACAAATTCAACATCATAAAACATCACACATAATATGAGCAAAATTCACCCCTTATAAACTCGGCTTGATTAAAAATCCAGAGTCTTGCCATGATCGTCTTAAGTCAATCAAGTTTACTTGATGTTAACTTTTTTTTTAAATTTAATTCTAACAAAGTTTTAAAATGACTTCTGCCGCTTCAACACCTCTGCCTTACGCATATTGTGTCTTCTCTAAGAAAAATGGCACCACTCTAGTTTTGCCTACACTATACCTATACAACATAACATTATTCTCAAACACGTACAAACATATACAACTGCAACCAGTTTTAAAACCGAAAAAAATATATAAAGAAAAAAGTTTCATAAAATGGCAACATTCTTCCGGCAAAATTAATTACCCTGTATGATTAAAAAAATAATAATTATTATGGTGCTCATCTTATTCGTTGTCAGCTACAGTACCACCTTGAAAGGCAGGTCCAACTATAACCTATATTCTCCAGTACACTAAACTAATACAAAATACACAGTAACTTATAAGTTATATACAGGAAGCCGACAAGAACTATGTATTTTAGCGTGTTATGTACAATCTTGAGAACGAAACTCTTTCTTCTGGCGTATTGGAGATTATCTTCAGACTCTTTCAGAAGATGTTTTCTGACACCGTGCACGTAGTACTTGAAGTATTCGTTCCATTCTAGCTTCTCGATATTGAAGTTAAAGAATTCCTGGTCAGCTGGAGTCATCTCACGGTAAAGGGACTTGGTGTTGTCGTTCTCGAATTTCCACTCCCTCACGCCGAAGTAATTGATGACCTTGGAGAATTTCTTGATCTTGTCGAAAGCGTTTCGAAGTCTGGAAGGTTAGATACGGTAAGTTGTTAGCACATTGAAGCATTGGATCGAACCGACAGCTGATATTGAAAATGCATTTGCCAGTTTTGATAGCAAAGTTATAGTCGAAAATCTATGACCATCCACGTCACTTGGTCACGCGTCTAAGGTGCTTATGATGGGTTATAATATAAAATTCTATAAATTTGTAACTTATAAATATGGCTGTTAAATTTGGCGAATGCACTTTACTACTTTTGTCTTTCGTTCAACCAACGCTTCCGAGGATTTTAAACAAGTAACATACATTCAGAGTCGATTACATTTTAATATGGGTGGTAAAGTTAATTAAAGAATATGCATCTTTAAGACAGATGATTAACTAAGCCAGACGTTTCAGAAATTGCAGAGTGTTATATTTAAGACATCGATCTAGCTTGTCACATTTCTCAAGAATTTAAATTGAGATAATGTTAGGAAGTCTCTGATTATTGAAATTGATTAGAGAGTATTACAGGACAAAAAAGTTAAAGTAGGATTTCATTATTAGCTTATACACTTTATAGACTACTGGCCCTTCCACAAAATGGATGGGTCATATGACCCGGGAGGCGACCTTTATAGAACGATAGAAGAGCATAAAAAATATAAGATTTTGTTCTATGATTTCACTTGTAAGCTGTATAAATGGGTATTGGTAAGATATCTAAAGTTCAGGCAGTCAGAAAGTACATTTAGGACATATATTTTTCTATGGCATATCATGAAACTGATGCAGTACAGAATCAAATGACCTAATTTGTCCTGGAAATTGACAGAAAATTTAAAAATGCCGGCTTTGTGGCTTACCATTTTTTAACTGAACTGAACTTTGGATATCTCACCAGCATCAGTTAGACAGCTTTTAAGTGAAATCATAGAACAAAATCTTATTGTTTTGTGCTCTTCTATCGTCCTATAAAAGTCGCCTCCCGGGTCATATGACCCATTCATTTTGTGCACGAGCCAGTAATCTATTACACATACATTAAACAAGAATGGAGTAGTTATCACATACATACATTTAAAAACTGATGTTACTACAAGAATACACGGTTTTGTTAGTTACTTCTTTATAAATTTTGAGTGGTACTTAACTTTCCAATTATGCGATAGAATTTTGAAGTCTATATCAAAAAATATTTGTATTGTGGCATTTGTTTAGCCGCAAACAGGCTTTCTTAATCGCGAGTAAACAAACGTCTATCAGAGCTGAAGGATCAAAGTAATTTTTTCTTTGAATTTGACAGCGAACGGTTCGGACGAATCGGAAGGTTCAATGACATTTCGTCCCTTAGCTTACAACACCGATTAAGTCGTTTTTACCAACTTTACAGGAGACAAAAAAAAACTGCGCGGTCTTACGAGACCAACCGACTTGAGCGCTGTAACTATTTTTAAAATTACGGCTTTTGATCGACTGAGATCTATATCACGTGATCCAATGGCTCGACGTGAAAATGTAAAATCGCCAATTCTCGACTGGAGCAGTGTTGTTAGCTAAGGGACGATTTCTGATATAAAATTCTAAAATTCGATTCCCTCGCCGCGTTTCGCTCCTCCTCGGTTCTGATATGATTTCTAGAGCGGTCTAACCTTTAATTTTGTGCTTGCTCTCACAACTTACACTAACTATACTCAACAATACTTACATCGGCTTCTTCCCCAGTACTATCGCAATGCCGTCGACGATGTAAGCTGGTACCCAGTGCAAGAAGAAGAACAGCAGTTCGTAGATGATCTTGGAGTTGGTGAGGATGAGAGAGTAGTACCAGATGGCGTTAGCTGGTGGGATCGGTAGGCCGTTCACCTCCGATATCTTCATGAAATTTTCTGGAAGTAGAATAAAATATTTATAAATGGAAGCCATAACATTGAGGTTTTGAAAATCATAAATCTTCATATTTTTTATATAATAATATAAAAAATAAAATAAAATAAGTTGGATTTTCCTTCATGACTCTATACCTTCAGAATGCACGAACCTATTACCGCGGTTTTGCATTCGTTGGAAAGATCTCGGACGTCGTGAGGTTTATAGCAAAGAAAATTCAGGAAAAATTACAAAAGCAGGAATATATAGGTTACCTATAAGTGTACTCTCTCTTAAAAGGCACCTGCAACTCTTGTGATGTTGTCTATGGGCGGAGGTAGTTGCTTTCCATCAGGTAACCCGTTTACCCGTTTGCCCCCTTATTTAATAAAAAAAATGCTAAGCCTGCTGTAGACTTAGCATAACCACCGAAGATATACGAGATTTCCTGTGCATCTGCCACTTTGCCTATCCGGCTTTAGACACATCGGTCGCCATGCTCAGTTCGCAGGAGACATCTCAAGAAAACCTAACAATTGCTCACCCCACAGCAAAGGTTTATCCACCGAGGACACGAAGTTGTACACAGCCGGTGCCTGGTCCACGGGGGGTGCTTCCTCGTTCCTGGGGAAGTCGCGTGCCATCCGCCAGGCCGCCGCGATGGCGCAGTTCACCACCATGTCGCCGGGCACCAGATCCGCCACCGCCTTGGGGTTGCAGTGTAGCACGTGCATCAGTCCTACTGCCGCACTCACTACCACCTGGGGAGGTATAATAATAAGGTCACCCTGTGGTCGATTTTTATTCATATATAGATAGATATACACGATAGATTTAAATATTTATCACATTAGTAAGGTTATTATATCTCGGGATTTCGGCTGAGATCTCAGAGTTTTTAACCATTTCTCAGGTTTGCGGCCGGACTGAGGACATCTCAGGCTTTTTAGATTGAAAACAAAATGCAGTACATTTACAAGATTTAACGTTGTTAGAATAAAATTTGTCTTTCAAATGGTTTGTTAAAAAAAAATAATCTGAAAAAAATCTCAGGATTTTTTAATGGAAATCATCGGCCTATTCTCAGGACTTTAGATTATTTCATCTGGTAACCCTATTCCCGGTCGAGTCGATCCATCGGTGCGGAAGCATGTCTCTTTATATTTTATTTATTGAGTGCTAAGCTATCATGGGCGTACTGCCGCCCATACATTGACGTCAGTATAATTTATTATTGTGTTTAGCTCTGCTACCATTTTTTTCCAAAGGTACAATTCCTAACCTCGCTGCCAGCGACTGCGACTTTAAAAAATTAAGTAAAAAGCCACTGTATGATATAAATTATAGGTTTCATTTTGCTCTACGCCACTTCAAAAAAAAGAAACCAATTATTTATTTATTTAGTTAACATGGAAAACTTACAGCTAAGTAATGACAATATTGACTTAGGGCCTGTTTCACCGCTCACAGATAGTCTATTTATTTGACAGATCTTGTATAGAGAATCTGTCAAAAAAATTGTAAATAGCCTAACAGAAACTTTAACAGTAAGCGGTGAAACAGGCCCTTAGTGTAGATTAGTGACCATAAATCTAATTACAAGTTTTACCTTTAGAAAACAGGAATGTATATATAAATATTGTGAACAGACATAATAAGAAAAAGATAGTTAAAAGTTAATAAAAAAACAAAAGCAACCCAGAAGGTTGTTACACGGTTGTCATAAAGTGGCATTTTATAAGAATTTTATTTAAATCGGACTGTTAAATCAACTACCATTTTTTAACCGACTTCCAAAAACGAGGAGGTTATATGTTCGGCGCTGGATATATATTTATTTTTTTTATTTTTTTTTTATGTATGTTCATTTTATGTATGTTCAACCATAGCTCCGGCGTTTGTGAACCGATTTTCAAAATTTTTGCTTTGTTGTATAGGGTATTG
>JAOTAV010090637.1:0-11511 GCA_026546445.1 Cyclargus thomasi | reverse complement strand
GGAACAAGAAAATTGGTTTCCCGCCTTTACTTGACACTGGCCATGGTTATAGCCGAAGCGCCATATAAATAAATAAAACAATTCGATCAAGTGTTACCACTTCAATAAACGTGTTATTTTGTGTCTTCTTACAATTTTAGTAAAGCAAAGGCTTACAGAATCCACTCACTTGACGCCTTAATTACTATACTGCCCCCTAGATAAGTGGCAAGCAAAGTATACGATAATTTTTTTTTGTTTGAATTAGTGATTTAATATTTTTTTAGAGAAATGATAACGAAAATGAATTTGAAACTGATATGTTTATATAGGTGTTGTTAATAAAGAAAAAAGTCAACTGACACGTTTTTCATATTTCATGGAAACTCGAAAGCAAATTCGTTATTTGATGGAAAGTAATAAGTATCACTTTTGCTATTTTGTTGAAGAAGAAAAATACTGGCAACTCACAAAGTAGCCATTTATAAAAAGAAGATGAAGAAAATACTTTGTTTTTGAAATTTATCTCCTATTTCAGCAAAAACGCCTAATTTAATTTTCTTGTACACAGACATTCATGTTTAATTTAGCAGTTAACAACGCAGCAATTGACAAAAACATTAAACCGTAAATTGCTTGTTAGTCTCACAGCTTGCTTAATAATAATGGCAAATGATACTCCAGAAAGTGATTTTTCTATTGAATGCTTTCAAAACTACTCTGCTCCAGAAGTTTTTGTCCAAGGATTGGCCGGCATTGTCAACCAGAATGACGTTGAAGTTATTATACGAGCTCAAAAAACTATGTAAGTTATTGTTACATATAACGCGGTCACACAACTAGACACTTGACCTTGTTAAAGAAATGTAAAAAACATAACAAAATGTCCAAAAGCACCAACAGTTTTACTTCGTATCAATATCGATATTTTAGCTAGTTTTCTGTTGCTGTTTTTGTATGTGACCAAATTGTACAAAGTACTGACTTTGTGCAATATGGTCACATTAACTAGACAGTTGATTTTAAAGAAATGTAAAAAAAAAATAAGAAAATTTCCAAAACCAGCATGAGTATACTTACCTATTCAATTGAAAGTAATGTTAATTCATAAATCTTTTATTACAGGTTACAGAGATTTGAGAAAACTACAGAAATGTTGACTAATTGCAATCAACTTTCTGCGAGTCGTCTCCGTGCTGCCACAACTGAGTTCAAAAAACACACACAACTGCTACTTGACATGAAAAAAGATTTAGAATACATATTTAAAAAGATCAGAGCTATTAAAACAAAACTTAGGTAAATGTCTTAGTGTTAATGATAAGTCCTTTACCATTTGCAAAACTTTTAATTTGTTGTAAAAAATAATTCAGCTTCCAATTTCTGTAAAATTTTTTTTATTCTCTCAAATTCCAGCACCCAATATCCCGAGGCATACAAAGCAGCAATTGCTGCAACAGCCAGCCAGAGGAAATCTATTGATGAAGAGGATGAGGAATTTAAAACTTCAGAGACCAGAAATGAGTCCAAAATGGTTGCAACAGTCTCCACAGAAACCCTCAAACCTTCAACAAGTATTGAAGATAAGAAGTCCAAGAAAAAGCTACAGAAAATTGAAAATGTCGAAAATAACAACATGGAAACTGCAGCTGTTGTTGACAATGTGAAGAAAATGAAAAGTGACAGCTCAACAGAAACTGAAAGTGCAAGTTCTGGTGATGAGACCAGCACTGACACCGGTTGAACTGCTCCAAAATGTCAAATACTTGTTACATTTGATCATAATGCTGTATTTGTTGTTCTAGCTTGCTGGCTAGCTAGTGCTTAGAGTTTGTTATTAATTAAACCATAAATTAGGTATTTAACATATTACATTAACTCAATATTTTATGCTATTCAGGGTGTGATAAATGTTTACCAAATATATTTAATACCATAAAAATTGGATTGAACATATGCAATATAACTTTATCTATACTTTGAAAACTCAGAAGTAAATAAACTTAATTCATAAGTTTAAAACTTTGTATTTATTTAATTATAACAATGTTAATGTTACTTATTATCATAGAACTCTTAATACTAAACTTGAGAAATAAACATGACAATATAACTTGAGTGTTGTGAGTTGTGAGTATTGAGGCAAAGAACAATTGTGAATACCATAGTAATTTTATAAGAACCAAATAGATACAAACTAATGTTTTATATTATCAAACTCTAGAATAGTAATACTAGTAGTAAGTAGAGTATAGCTTGACCACAAGCGCTATACCGCGCCGTAGGTATGAGCGCGGCGCGGCGGAGGAGGGTTACCATGGTTACCGGCCGCGCTTCTCGCCGTCCCCCGCCCTGTCCTAGGTACGTGTGGTCAAGCCAGACTTGAGTCTGTGTGAAATGATTTTTTGAACATTGGCTTTTTTATTTGTAACATTCCTATAGTGCAGCAAAGACAAGTTTTTTAATCAGTCTTAAGCTTTGTATCTCGATACCTGCTAAAAAACTTTAGTAGGCTACTATTTATCTAAGCTCAGCAAGTATATATTGCAGTTTATCAAGTCATTTTTTTACAAATAATGTAACTCAATATTATTTGTGTGTTTGTGAAACTGTTTTAAAATATAATTGTGACATTTGATCATTATCAATATTCAGTCTTGTTTTTAGGTTTAGAGCAGAATCTAAACACACACTATGAACACCTTTTTACTTGTAATATGGAGCCAGGGTCAACTCTGATACTTGCAATGATTCTGTTTAATACCTATCTTCCCCCCTAGACAAGTGTCAAGTGAGTATTGTTTACAATAATTGGTTGGCGTGTTTTTGTTTGAGATTGACATAGATGAATGAAAAGTCACATGATCTAGTCGAGTTTGAATATGTCAATCCCATGCAAAACTAGCGAAGCAATTATCATAAATGTTAATCGCTCACCACTTGTCTAGGGGGGCTTATTTGCTTTTTTATTACATGTTCCTAAGTGGAGTTAACAGCTTTAAACTGAATGGTTTTAACTAACATAACATATTTTAAGCTTTTAACTGTTTGCACTCTAAGCCTTTTATTAATAGTCAGCGCTTAGTTCCTAAGAGCATTATCAAAAATTTTTAATTACTGTTTACATTTATAAAGAGAACTTTATGAATGAAAAAAAGCATCAGCTCAAAATTTATCATGATCTTAGTATTAAGAGCTGACTATAATTACGGGCTTTAGATTCATATTATACATTTGACAGTGTTTGTTGACCTTAAAGTAAACAATAATTAACTCTTAAACCTGTAACACATAAATGTAATAAGATGTATAAATCTTGAATTTAAAAAGTAGCTTAGTAAATTTTAAAACTAGATTAATCATTAGAATTAACAGCATGCTGTTCTGTGAATTTTATTGCGTTTTCATGGAATTTGTCAATATCGTACTTATATTCAAAAGCAATATCCATCATCAGAGGATCATCGGGGTTGGGAGTTGCTAGGAGAGTTTGTACAGAAATCAACAGAGTCTCAATTGTTATGGTCGGCAGCCATGAACCCTTCGGTGGCATTTTCAGCATGTTCATGCAAATGCGGCCACCTAAAAGCAGAATCGAGCAACTTTTAGACACTTTGATCGGTTAATTAATAAATTGAGAGGTAAAAAATAAATATAAATAATGACTAAAGACATTTAGTTTACCTTTATCGATGTTTGGATGATATACAGGTGTGACAAATTTGACTTGTGGTGGCTCAAAAGGATACCTATCAGGTACGTTTATAATTAATTTAAATAATCCTTTCTCGTATGGCGAACCTCTAGGACCAGACATTTTTACGAGTAATACATCACAAATATCTTCTTTTTCAGGACGACATGTTATTCCCCATGGGGGCTTTAGGTCCAGATTTTTAATTTCTCTTGCCAAACGAGCTGTTCTTGCACTTAATGCCATAATTTTTGTGTTATTTACATAAATAATTAAACAAAAATTTTAAAACTCCGAAAACAATCAACAGCTGACAAGTGACATGTCAACTGTCACCTGGACTTTAAGTAGTACGTAGTAATCTATGGACTGCTGTTTGCTAGTTGAGAATACTTTTTTTAAGTCAAGAAAAAGTGTCACAATATCTTGGCTTTTATTAAATATTTATATACTTACTGTTCTGAAACGTTTTGCAAAAATTGCAAATGGTAAAACTCATTCAAATTTAAAATTTTAGTACTAAATATTGAAGTAGAATTCAAAGAAATCCAGACCATTTTATTTGGGTATGTAAAAAAAAATATTGACAGCACTTAGCTGTCGGCAACTTGTCAAATGTAGACTTGCCGACGGCAAGTCTACATTTGACAGTTGTTATTTCAGGCCAATTGAAAATGAGACCATCTTTCATTTTTTCGGTTTTTCAGTTTTCTGAAAATGTGAGCGGCGATGACAGTCTCGCTTTTATTTAAAGTCATCTGCTGTTAATGGAGGAACTTATGTTTTATTTGGTTATTTTACTTACCCATAACTCGTAGTGCTACTTATCCTTAGAGACTCGTAACTTTTGAAGGCTGTATTTTGCTAATTAACTGCAACTGTCCACTTTATTCAACGTGCATTAATTCACGTGTGGCAAGAAAGCCGAAAAGACGCTAGAAAACACATCCTTTTATAAATCAGGTAAGTCATTCAATATTATTTGTACTTCGAGAATTGTTATTTTCGTTCTGTAAATCTCAGTAGTAGTTTACACTGCAGAAATGTTAAGTAATACTTGTATCGATCAACTTCCTTTGCGATTGTCGGCTGACTTGGTTAAAAAAGTCCATTATTTCGATTATTTTTAAAATGCCTTTTGAAGTTTTGAAACTTGCTGGACATATTTTGTGTTAAAATCTTATTGTAATTTAAGCCGGTATTACTTCGCATGTAATGTTTATGATATATAAGTTTATAACTTTTCATTAACAATCCAAGAATTTAAAAGGACATTGGCTATTTTTAGAGTTTAAAAAATTTGAATATTATATATTCATCTTCTCTTGCATCCACAAATTTTTGTAGAATACTTACATGGTATTCTTCAGTATTAAATAAAATGTTCTAAAAATATGTGTGATTGGATTAATTCATGCTTTAATAACTGATTTGAATACCATGTAACATTTTTTCATCACAAGATTTTTTGTGCCTGTCTCAGCTCCCTTTTTGATGTAAAACACTAACAAAATATGCTTTGTTGTTTTTTTTAGAATTTTATCACTTAAAATAGGTACTTGTAAAATATAAAATACATACTAATCTTGACTTAACATTTACCCTTGAGTATATTGTAGTGAAGGAAAATAAAAATTCAAATCACAACACACTCCCAGCATTGTATTTTTAATGTAGTAAAAATTGCAGTTAACATTCAAATACCGAGACAATATAACTTTAATCAGAAAATCTTATACATAAAATTTAACAGCCAACAAGGCTTTACGGACGACATCTAATAATAATTATAATTGCCAATATCTGTACAGATCTAACATCAAAACATTTAATATATCTACTCAAATGATGACTCTTAAGATTGTCATGATGATATGATATGCTATGATATACCAGAAAGATAATATAAGATAAAGACACTTATCATGAAAGTGTTCTGTATGATATCTATTGTGACTCCTTATTCTTACATCATCCAATTTAATATATATATATTTTCATGTAATAATTATTTTTCTTCAATTCAAACTTCATGTTATATATGTAGCGGTACCTCCATTAAGCATAATAATCCTACATCATGCTATCGAAGTTTTCGATACACGACGGTATATATACGACAGCTGAAATGTATCACGTGGGCTTCGGCCTGACCGAGTATCACACCTCTCTCGGTCAGTAGATGATCCTTTGGCCACCACGCTCATATCCCACATATCTATAATATAAAAATAAGTTTGGTTTTCCTTTCTGACGCCATAACTTAAGAATGTACATATCAGTCCATGGTTTTGCATTTATTGGGAACGAAAGGAAGGATTATAGCAAGAGAATTTAGGAAAAATTGAAGAAAATATGGAAAAATAAATTTTACATACAGCGCGATCTTCGTTAACACGCATCAGCAAAATTAAAGAGTTTCATTCAAAGCAGAGGCGTGCACGCATAGATGCAGTGCGTTACTTGCCATAAATTTTAATTATTAGTAAATAAATCAATAAACAAAATATAATAAATCAAAAAGCTATATTTATTTAATAGCTAATTATTATATTTAAAGCGCGTCGCGGCCGACGGTTGTTGTTTAAAAGCGCCGTGGCGGCGCGAAGTTCGCGTTCTCATCTCATGCAGCTTCGATTCGCATGCCTTAGTTCCATGTGTGCGAAGTAATTTTAGTGTCCATACAATCGTCGCGATGCACACACGCTTAGGGCGTGATTATGGCCAGGTCCTGCGGCATGACTCGGGGCGAAGTATTCGGAAGTTGCGATTCTCGCCCAATAGATGTCACTATCAGCGCTCTAGATCGCGCAAACGCTTTACCTCATATATAATAATTTGGTGGATTTCTGTAGGTGATTTTATGCGTCACAAGAGATCTTGAAAATTGTTCAGATTCACAAACTAAGACCGACAAGATCTCTTTGTCGCTCCGATCCGCTCGTATATTACATATATTCTGTTTCCATTTTGCCCAGGACAGACGCATTAACGCCTGTTATAAGTAGACACTTGAATTACGCCATTTAATTTGAATGTAATGAAGCGACAACACGAATACATTGTCTCTAGCTATGGCGTACGGTCAGAAAAAAATGGGCACGGTTTTGATAGCGCCGAGACCGTATTTTTTTCTGAATAAAATATATTCTCCGCTATTTCCCTGGATTACTTTGTATGTTATGGTAATAGTTTCGTACCTACATACTGGTTCATCGGTTTTGACGTGAAGAGGTAACAGACAGGCAGACTCTTACTTATTTTAATTACGGCTTACAAACTAGAAATAAGATAGTTTGAATTTATTTGCGGACTACACAGCAATTTGTGTAGTCATATTTAGTTATATATCAGAACATAGATAAATGAAAAATATAATTCTAGAATACTCACTAACACTCGTCACCAAGTAAAAAACCCCATAGAACAAGTCTGCTGCCGGCGTGGTAGGAGTTTTAATTTAGTTACAGAGAAAAATAGAAAAGGAAAGTAGAAATGGCGCAATGCTTTTAGTCCTTGCCGGTGTAAATATCTATTTAACATTGCTATTCGACAGTAATGGGGGCTCTACGCTGCGGGAACAAACATTCCGCAAAGGTGCGCTTTGATGCAATCCAAATTACACCCTCAGTTCATGGCGGAAGATTGAAAATAGCTATACAGAAACCATTTACAACATTAGTATCTAAGATGCACCCTCAATTCAATTTTACACTATGAACTGAGGGTGCAATTTGGATTGCATCAAGTTCATGGTATACAAACGGTTTGTAAGTACGACCATTGACAGCATTAATATCTAAGATGCACCCTAGGAACGCGCTTAAAACTATCAGCAGTAAATGAATCTTCTCACATCACTTGCAACGTAAACATCTTTAATTTCAAACGTAGCTCTTGAACTATAATTAGCCCATACTATTAATACTCTACGTGTTTTGCTGACTGTAGTGTCGTTAAGCGTGGCGCGTTTCCAATAGTGTAAACATCACCACGTAAATGTACTATTATATAGATACGTCGCTCATTGTCAAAGGTTACTATTGCTTAGTATTAGTTTATAAATTTTAATCCTTATTTAAACTCATAGAAATCAACGTCCAATCTGAAGAGTCGCAAGTGCGTTACCGGCCATTGTGAGGGAATAGGGATAGGGGGATTGCGGAAGTAGGGCCACCGGTAAACTCACTCTTTTCTGTGAGGTCGTGGTAACACTCCGGCCGAGCCGGCCCATTCGTGCCGAAGCTGGCTCTCCCACGGCAAAAATTTTAGACCCAGAGGCCTCACTCCACTAGACGAGAGTTATGAGATGAGAATCGGTCACCGGTTGAGTGAACTAGTTGTAGTCTCTCTAGTAGAAGAAAACTCCGCTACAGCCTTTCCTGGCGCGGATTACACCTACTCTGCCCTTAAAATGTGTTAGAATAGAGTGCTAACTATGTAATCTAGACAGCATAATAGCCGCTAAACGGTCTAAGCAGGTGGCGTTTCACAGGCCAGCGCTGAATTATTGATGTGTTGAGTGTTTGCGCCCCGTACCATAGAAACGCGATGACTTGACACTTTGAGGATAATGGATTCGATCGATGACGTGATGTAGTACGTTTGTAGTGACAACGAAATATCCATTATATACTGTATATACCTTCAGGCTGCTTTGCGAAGAAAATGGATTGACTTATGACATCAGATCTGATTCGAATCTTCTGTAAGAGTGAATGAAACAGTTAATGATTCAAGCTTATTAAAATATCGAATTGGTTGCCTTGAAAATTTAATCAGACGTCTGGATTGAGTCTGGATGATCAATTGTGTGGGGTGCCTTCACTCGAACCCTAAAGGATGGCCTTTGCCGAATATCGAACTAATGTTGATACGAGGTTGGTTAAAGTATCACCCTAGATCCAAGTTGTTCAAGCATTGTCATTTATAACAATTATTTTTATTAGAGTGCATCATATGCCAAGGTCGATCATGCAAAGATTAACAGGGCACCGGCAGCCGTCTCACGATGACGACTGATAGAGTTACACCGTTTGTCCACTAACGCAGTCAACCGAGAACGAGATTATTACGGCCCGACAAAATGTAACTTTATTATCTAGGCAGTAAGTTTCAATTTCTATATTTAGCGTCCATGTCGTCTACGTCATTACTGGCGTAGTGGAAAATGAAAACCTGTAGCGTATGTCATAAAGTAGCATTTTATCCGACCGAAATAATCTCGTTGTCGGTTGACGGTGGCGGTGGACAAACGGCCTTACCGATATCAGCCGTTGCCCGTCAGGAGGAGTTCGCGATGTGCGAAATTACGTACCGATACACTAAACCCTGATAAGATTATCTGCAATAATCATTATTTTTGTGGTAATACTTTAGCTGATTGAAGATAATAGATAAAGCCTTTGTTAAGCACTGAAAGGGTAGAAGGTTCACACTTCGCCTCTAGTTCCGCTTCGCTGCTCGATTTCCTTCATTTTATTACTTAACATAGTAGTACATATTTGTATCACAGTTTAAACTTTAAGTATTATTATAACAAATTACGTTATTTTAATAATTTTGTATTTCGCTTAGATTTCACCGTCTAGAATACCTTGTGCAGTTTTTAATAATAATTGCTTAAAGTTCCATTGTCTTGAACTAGTGTTAGAAGATTGTATTGACTGTCAAGCCCACGACCTGCTTTCTATTTGTAGACCACGATAGGACATAGAACTAGAATGTTTTAATATCAATTTATTTGGAGTTCCTTTAAGGCTGGGCTATCTCCATTAGTTAATCTTGGAACTACCTTATTAAATAACACTTTCGTCACCACTCTTCGAAGAAAATTGTAGAGCTGTATTCTACAATTTACTTCTAAGAAAAAATATTTTCGTATTATAAGCACCGATTTTAGAAGAAGAAAATTGTAGAGCTGTACTCTACAATTTTCTTCTAAGAAAAAATATTTTCGTATTGTAAGCACCGATTTCTTTTCTGAAGAACAGCATTCTTCTGAATAAGTTTGATACATAATGTTAAAAAGAAGAAATCGAGAACATTAATATGGCTTGAGGTGTGAGGCTTGGACACTTGAGCCAGGCCTCCTTTGCATATAAAATCGATGAACTGATTTCATGTTCTTAACTTAAAACTGAATTTAAATTGGCAATAATCGCCTTGAAACTACTTTCTCTTCTATCATATTATTATTAAACATTTATTGAGAAACTAGTAGTCATCATAGACCAATTATTTTATATAATTTTAGGTTAGGATAGAGTATACCATACTCAGTAATAAGCTGCTTGTAGTAAGCTTTATTACATGATTACGTCAGAAGGAGGGTTATGTTTTTATGTACTTTATGTAGAGTACGTATGTATGGACATGTATAATCGTTTGCCACGCTCTGCAGCCTAAACGTCTTGATGGATTTCAACGTTTGAGGTATCGTTAGATTCGTTTTGATAACGCAAGTGACACTGGGTACATTAAAAAAGTCAAAATGGCGGATATTGAAGTCAAAATTGTGTGGTTCCAAAATTTTATTTTTGGCCCATTTAGTAGAGTATCAAAATGAAGGGTTTAAAATAGTTATTCTAGCAATATACGTAACTTGATGTTTAAATTGCAATGGTTCCTGCAGTCGGGTTTTCTGTTTTTGGGACATTTTGCTTAGTTATGAATTTATTTTATGGAGAAAGCGATCATCACTTGATGGAAAGCGATTGCTGACGCCCATAGGCAACGGGAATAGATTTAAGGAAGTTAGACCTCTGGCAATCTCACTCACTGGACGAAACACAGCGCAACGCTGTCTCACGTCAGTTCTCTGTGAGGCGGTTGGATCTTTCCGTTCGAGTCGGCCCGTTCGTGCCGAAGTATGGCTCCCACACGGCAAAAAGTGTACTATTTATACGGAACTTTGTGTGCTATCGGGAGGCCCCACTCGGTTTTTCTCTTATTATAATATCATGGTTCGTCATAAACGTAATCTTATCGTCTTTAATATTCTGGATGACGTTACATGATACTTATTTACGTGGTGAGCAAGGTCGTCGAAGCCGTGTGATAAGTCCGTACCCCAAATCCACCGGTAAAGGGATTGAGAGGCCGATTACCTTCGATATGGTAAATAGTTTTAGGTGGTTTATAGTAGCAGCCAGCATAACAACAAAGAGTTTTATGGAATGTTCTAGAATCTCATTTAAAAGCTAGAGGGTAGATTTGACGATGGTGATTGTATGTACTATGGGAAATTGAAAGAGAACCAGTTGACAGGCCCACGTCATTTCGTCGGAATATGTCAATAAGTAGTGATCTATCGGCTGGATTCGACACAACTTGACCAATTTTTTTAGATCCGCAATGTAGCTCTGTTTCAGTTTCTCAGATTGTACCTTTTACAACAAATTTTTTGTCAGTTAGCAACAATAAGGGGATGTTTCACTACCTCCTGCAATGTGTTGGATAAGCTATTTTACAGATTCTCCATACTTCATCTGTTAGATATACCATGGATGCTATATGGCAGTTATCTGAAGGTGGTGAAACAGGCACTAAAATCTGTCTTCCATTAAAGATAAGAAAGTCTATACCTTTCAAGAAATATGAATTATCAATAACATTACGTGAAGCATAAGTAATAGTATAGCCTTTACTTAACTTAATCTAAGGCCCGGTTTGCATTTAATTAAGTAGTAAGTATTAGGTGACGTTCAAACGTAGGCGAGTTAAGTAATCACAAGTTGCTGGTTCGATAACAAGATAAGTCACCATAAATTGCTCAATGACTGCCTGCAAACTAATTACATTTAATATTTTACTAAACTAAATACACCTATTGTATT
>JAOTAV010090616.1:0-11513 GCA_026546445.1 Cyclargus thomasi | reverse complement strand
ACGTCCGCTGGAAAGCAGCCGAAACGTCGGGAAATCAAAAAAGTGCTCCGCGACAAAATCCGTAAGTGTTAAAAAAACATGAGTGATACTCGCGTGAACCTTAGACATCATTATGTAAAACATAAACAGCTCAAAGACACATCATTTTAAGATCTCACCTTCACCACCACTAGACTGTACTGACTCAAAAGTCTATATATTTCATTCTATTAAATCAAAGACTATAAATTTGTCTTTGAAAATATTAGGTATAATTATACGCTAAGAAAGTCCTTGGTTTGAAAGCAAAAGAGTCGAGGTCAACGACCGATAGATGAAATGCCAACAACTCGAGTACTTCCTCATTTGACATACTTATAGTATAAATTATATACAGTACACCGAGCTTTTACCGCCAGTGCGGATACTGTCATATAATTCAATGTATATTACACACTAGTTGATGCCCGCAACTTCGTTCGCGCAAAAATATGTATATCACGGGAACCGTACATTTTAGAGATTTATTCGAATCCGATCACAAATTCCGGAGATTAACGCGTATAAACAGATACAGACAGACATAAACAGACAAACAAACACCTGTTTTTGTCGATTTGTGTTCTATTATTGTTCCCCTATATTGATTATTTTGCAAAAATATTAATTGTACAGACACGCCAATTTTACTGTTTAATTATAGATAAAAATTCGCAGTGCGGGCAATCTATTTTACTTAAAGTTTTAGATGCTGTAATAATAACAGTCTGGTCGCAAGCTTTTGCCCTCATCTTCACTCGCGTCAGTATTTGCACACAAACTTTCATTTCCTATTTTATATAACTTTGGGTGTATTTTTTTTTCATTTTTTCTAAGTGCATTCTACGTCATAATATCTACCTGCATGCCAAATTTCAGTCCGATCCATCGAATGATTTTTTTAATGATGTTTAGGGGGCAAACGAGCATCTGATGGAAAGCAACTGTCATCGCCCATGGACACTCGCGACATCTGAAAAGTCGCAAGTGCGTTGCCGGCCTTTTTAGGACGGAATAAGGAATGGAAACAGGTATAGGGGAATTAGGGAAGTTGGGCCAGCGGTAAAATCACTCACTGAACGAAATACAGCACAACGCCGTTTCTAATAACATTAAAGGCTGTTGAATACTTCTGTCAAAAAAGTTTTGATGAAACCCAGCATTTTTCTTTACCCTGTAAATGTTATAAAGGCGAATTTGTACCTACTTACAAGTTGTAACAACGAATAGATGGATTTACTCTTTCAAGTAGAAAGTAATGAATGGATTTCACTAAAATGTGTGTGGGAGTTAGCTGATACCCCGGATTAACGAATAGCTAGGATATTTCAGAAAAAACTCAATTAATTTTACTACTTTTATTGGCTAACAATTTGGTATTTTTCTGGCGCGCCTGGCGCGTTGAAGTCCTTTGTATCGCGCTGCCCTTGTTATATAGTTTTGATCCATTTCATATTCAAAGATACCATTTATATTAGATGATAAATAAAATTTACATTCATTAACATTTTTCAGTAATATTTTTTAGCATATTTTAAAATACTCTTAACATAATATATTGTTATAAATGTATCTTAATATTATTAATATTTTAAAATAGCTTTTGCGATAAAACTTGTTTGTTAATTTTTAAAATTTTAATACAATTTATTATCAATTATGAATAAAGCTAACTGCTTTTTTCGGTCTATTTCTAGCGCTTCTTTTGGTAGCTATATAACAAAGATATTAACTGAAACTGACGCACTCAACCTCATTTAAGGTTTAGGTGCGTTAATGTAACGATTATTTTGTCAATTTTTCTTAAAGTATGTGAAATGTATAATTAAAATAATGTTAATTAGCCATTAAGTCTGTGTGATAGTAGTTTAATGAGTGACCTAATTACGCGAGTAACGTTACGCTAGAACTTACTGGCGTCGGCAGGCTTACACGTTTTTGCGTCACTGAGAAAGCGCTTTCACGGATCAACTCGGAGGCAGCGTTGCGTCAGATACTGCCTCCAGGGCTGCACACTGACACTTTTATTTGATAGGGTTGCTAATTTATTAAATGATATTAATGAAATCGGAGGTAGTGGTGAATTTGATATTACCTGGAGATAGCCCTATAGAGCTGCGGTCTACTGGGATAGTTAAGGTAGGTAAGGTTGTCAATTCTAATTGTGCACATCGTTTATTATTAAGGAGGCAGAGTTTTGTTAGATATCGCCTTCAGGCTGCCTATCGAGACTTATGGTGGATAGGGATCAATTTATTTTCATTCTAAATATCCTTATTTTATAATATTAAGTAATTTTAATACGGTGTAACTTCTTAATTCTCGAATTATTGTGGGTTAAAAAAATAACCTAAACAGTTCGGTTATTATATGGACTTAAGTTAAACTTATTGCTCAACATTATCTACAAGATTTTAATGGGAAAAAATCTTAATAACACGGTTGAAAAATGAAACCTACTAACAACTTTCAATCAAACACAACAGGCAAGTTGAATAAGAACTTGAAAAGATTATGCAACACCTTTAAATTGATTAAAAAGCCCATTAGAGGTAAATGCGGTGACAAATTAACGTACAGCCTCACTTTCTAATGTGAATCATCGTCCCACACGACATTCTACAAGAAGTTGAAAAAAAAAAAGGAAATACAATAAAAACTTGTGATGACCCCCGTACGTCATCGAACATTCTAGCACCGTTAGTCCAATGCGCAGTTAGCTCACGCGTAATCAGGTCGCCGGCCAGCCCACCGCGCGATGTATAACGTGGACGCCCTAACGAATTCCAATCATTTGAACGCACCCATCCAATCTTGAACGGGTTTACTATTATTAAAGAAATTTGCTTACAGTGGAATATATTAGAACCTCCAACTTTTATGTCAGTGGAATACGACGAACATTTGTGAAAGAGTTAATAACGGTATATAAAAAAATAATAACGGTATAAAAGTACAGGAAGTTTGATATCATCCGCAAAAATACCGGTGTCAGGTGGAAAAATGCCGATCCAGTGTACGCGGTGCCATATAAATCAATACCAAGCTACAGATCCGTTCGCTCTGTACGCCGTTTGTCCAATGCACGCCGTCACCGGCAACGACATTACGTCGGCCCAATACAATGCCACAGTATGACTTAGGCGACAGGTTTTGTTTTACTATACGCCACTACAGATCGGCGACGACATGGACGCTAGAGTAATGTCGCTAGAAAATGAAGTCTAATGAATGAGTTGCGTTTTATCAATCCAAAATAACCTCATTGACGGTGACTGCGTGGGATGGACAAACGGCCGAACGATTCGATTTATATATTTCGTGCTTTAACCCGTCTTTACGCTTAGTCAATACCCCCATTTTGTAAGTACCGTACATAAGACTTTGACGCTCCACTAAGTTAATTTAATTATTCTAATCTTTTAATCAGCATTTATTTCCTGACAAACCATCTACTTCCCAGAACGAGAACGTTACGAAACATATTATAGGACCTGATAAGTAAATGTTAATAGTCGGCAAATTAATTTACTTTCACTAGTCGGCTTTACCGCATCTGGAGAGACTTTTACTTCTCACGTAAGTTCTCGAATTCGTCATAAAGGTATTCTTTATTACGTTAATTATGCTATTTGGAAGTTGGTTACACGTTTTCCGATTGCAAATGGCTTTTAATGGCGGCGAAGTTTTATTTTTGTCACGTGATTCTTAAACCAGATGAAAAATATACCGGAATAGTAATTGAAATAGAAAGAAAGTACCATGTAACAAAGCATTTCATACTTTATTGGAAAGTGTGTTTTTAATAATGGGAAAGTGTATTTGTTTATATGTTTGTCCTTCACGCTTTAACGAAGCAACCAATCGTCTTAATTTCAGTAGACTTAGTTGAAATGATGGAGAGTAACATAGGCTACTTTTGGTCTATCTACTGGTCCATAAAAACATGATGTTTCTAAAGTAGCCTATAAGAATATTATGGAATTTTTTGCTATAAATGCAGATAATATATCTTTTAATTTAAAAGTAGGTAAATATCTACATAGATATACTGTTTATATAATAAAAATAATTTTTGATTCTACATGGAAGTACGTGAATTAGTGAAAAGCATACAAACCTATTTCCCATAAGAAAAGGGCGCTCGTAATGTTAATGTATGAATCAAAATAAACTCGTACTTCCCTACTTTCGGCTTATTTATAACTTTTTGTTCTGTCAACTTTTTTTATGTATAAAAGTAACTATGAGAATATTTACCAGAACCTGTTAAGTTTACGACACGATACACGAAATGTCACAATAAAAATATTCTATATGTTGTGATGTTTTTAAGTTTGAAGTCAGGTAAACATATTACATTCCTCTTGTTAGAAGTGGGTTAAAATCTGAAGCAACTTCCCACAGGCTAGTGTTAAATTAACCATGTAAAATGTTGTAACGTAGCACCATCATTGAAATTTATTGGCAATATTGAATTATCTGATAACCTTCTAATAAGTGCAATCTAGTATCTCTTGCAAAAATTATAAAACTAGTAATAGTGGGTTGCCGGTTTGTATGGGTGCAATGGATAATTTCATTGCATTTTTACCCGCAAACTCGACATGTTTAAAGTTATTGAAGTTTAGTGTTTTCGGTCTATCTAGGATGTCATTGACGCACTGTTAAAAGATTTTCTATACCAACCGCGACTGACAAGAAAGTGTTTTGTTCTCACTGTTGTTGTCAATGGCGGGATGTATAGAAAATCACATATTATTTGACAGAGGCCCAATGACGACTACCGCCTTGACCGAAAGCGTTTTAGTTTATGTTAATCTTGTTTTGAATTTTATTTTAAATATAGACTTTTATAAGTAAGTAGCTGTTGCCCGCGACTCCGTCCGCGTGGTAACTTTTCTCTTCAATTTTTTCCTGATTTTTTTTTTTGCAACAAACCTCATGGAGTCCAATACCTTTCCAACAAATACAAAATCTTTGAAATCGGTTCGTGCGTTCTGGAGGAAGTTTCAGAGGGAGGAAACCCCGACTTTTTTCATATAACAGATAAAGATAGCAAAATCACGTTCGCGATTACGAATTTTAAAAAATCTACCAACCTCCTTCCGACACATATATATAGCCTGTGACAAGCCGATTTTGATGAAACTTGAACAGGAATTACAAACCGGTATGATATCACTCTTACCACTTACTCTTGATTTTTCCCAGAAGTAAGTAGAAAGTTTTTTCGGCATAGTTTACAAGTAATGCCAATGTTACATACAGTAACATGTAACGTGGATTGTGCAACCTACCGTCATAAATACATTTTATAGCATTTTTTCTTAAATATAATATGTGTGTTTACACACATATATTATGTTTTTTTTTTCAATTAATATTCATGACATTATTTTCTTTTTTACGTTATCTTAAAAAAATATTTTAATTCAATATCTCTTTTAATTTCTAAAATTAAATTTATGGCAAACTATGCAAAGCTTTGTGTTAATCGGGCATTTTTATAGCATTTTTGTATTTTATTACCTAAGTATTTTTATATTAATACTAGCTATTACCTGCGATAACTTTCCTCTTGAAATTTTCCTGTTTTTTTTTTACTGCAAGGGTTTGCAGTAAAAACGGAAATACGGAACCCGAGACCTTTCCAACGAATGCAAAACCGTGGAAATCGGTTCGTGCGTTCTGGAGTTATATGGTCAGGAAGGGAAACCCTACTTATAATAGATTGATTACTGTATGTACCATGGATGAAACTGATAAATATTAAAGAGCCAATTGGCGGACCTAATTAATTTGGGCGCGTTATGTTAATTGTTCGATGGTACAACCGCAAGCTGTATACGGGGTGTAACCAAATCAAAGCTATGATACGTGTGCCTATGTCCCTTATGATTACTCCTAAATTAGCAGACTGAAAGAAAAAAAAAATTATATGCATAACAAAAAATGAAAAAGCTACTTCCAAGGAAAATATTTAAAAACAATATAAATAAACTTCAATAAACTGAAAAGTATGAAAGTAATTCCTAAATACGGTTTTCAAAAAAACCCTATTTTTACTTTCATACTTTAAAATCCTAAACGTCATGACTATGCCAAAACATAAGCCAGAATCAGCGTAACTGCTTTTATAAAGATTTTTTTTACAGTAGACATTACATAATAAGTTTTATTAATTAAATTTCTTAGGCATTATAATGATAATATAAACTTTGAAAATGAATAAAAAAATATTACACGTGCCTAGGCCTAGCAAGGAGTATATCCTACTGAGTTAAACTGGTATGAAGTCAAAGATAATTAACTTTAGGTTAAACGGTTAAGTTTTTAAATAACCTTATAAAACATCATAATCGAGGTTAAAAATGTTGTTATAACGTGCTAAATTTACTTTATTTGGCATCATAATAACCTCTACTTTCGTGCCGGAATGCAAACCTGCCAACTTTCACTTTGTGTTTTCCTTTTTCGGCTCTATTTTTGAAATTGACGAAGTAAGTGTTATAATTATGATTGCTTTTTAAAATCATGTGTCATTATATGTTATGTATATTGTAATTTTGTACGTAATAGCTATAGTGCTTTCGCCTAATCAAGGTGGTAGCGGTCAAAAAAATTGTCATTTCTGTACGACTACTCTTAACGACTAACAACAACAAAGTGACTGCACATCACTATTGGCAATCATGGCTTGACAATAGTGTTGTGTTGATAATTATGTAGGTACTCATATCTCCTACGTACATTTTTCTAGAATTCGTTTTTAGAGTATAAATAATCTTAACTAGAGGTTTTGTAGCTCTTAATGCTTCATAAAAATATTTAAGCAGTGGTCAACAAATCGCTGTCCCTTCCTAGAATATTAAAAACTTCACACAGAAAGGGATAGCGAACGTTTAGTAGTCAAACATTGCTTTAATATTTTTATAAATAAGGGGGTAATGTAACTGATATGAAAGTAACAAAGCCGCCGACAGACTCGAAGCGTAGGACGAATGAAAATTATCTATTCGACATAAAGGTTTGATCATACTGAAACGAGCTACAAAATTTTGCCGTTTAATTTATTACTAGCTTTTGCCTGCGACTTAGTCCGCGGACAGGACGATTTTGACGAAATTTTCTGTTAGCATTTAATGTAAACAATTGTGAAAACCGCATTAAATCAGTTTAGTAGTTTTCGCGTGATGCCGGAACAACATCAGACACAGACAAAAAGACCCCCCACTTATTATTTTTTGAATAAATTGAATGTACAGAATTTTCATTTCTACAGTTTTATTATATGTATAGATAAGTTGTATGTCACACTATATATATATATAGTATATATAGGGAGCTTTGCCTGCATGAAGTTTTAACATTCAATATAAAAGATTCAAGAGTTTTGCATAGGACAGGGGTCGGTACCGGCCACCTAATTAATAAAATAGTAGAAAAAATAGCTAAGGAAAACGTCGCATCGTCTTGTCTCTCTGATGTGAGCTGACCCCAAAATGAAGAGATTACCTGTGAGATTGGAATGGACGCCGCACGAGGCAGGAAGACAGGTAATGATCTATGCTTTGACGTAAAAAGTGCATTCCTGAGAAAAGATTGCCGTGTCTCATCCTAATGCCTTTTTTTATGACACGAAATATTTCACGGTGAGTGGTTTCGGTTTTCGAAACTCGAAATGGCTTAAGTGTTAGGTTTGTTTTGGGTTAAGAAAGGTATTTGAATTTTGAATCAGCGCCAAAACTAGAGTATCGGGCAAGGCCCTATATTTTTTCGGGATAAAAAGTATCTTAATGTGTTCTTTCTCGGGTATCAAATTTCAACGGTTTGCTCATAAAGAGGTAAGAAATAGACCACTGTATCTGTTAATATCGCAATTACAATATTTCTAGCTGTGCCGTGTCCATTTTGTTGAGCGCTTATAAAAAGATGCCTATTCTCAGACCTACTGAGCAAAACCCACTTCGTCTTGAGGGTCGAGCGTTTGGAGTCCCGCCATAAAGGAGTTTCAGCTTCTTTGTGGTGAGGATCCCGTCGTTTCATCTGCCGACCTTCGAGGAGTTCTGGCTGACTGGAGTCGTCTACTAGAGATTCCGAGGACGACTTCCGAACACCGTGCCCTTACGCAGACAATACGTGTTTAGTGTTAATGTTAGTTATAGTATAAATAAATATTATGTTAGTCTGTAAGGTATTTGTAATATAGGTATATTGTGTTTGAAATAAATGGTAAATAAAAAAATTAGCACATATAAAATTTGGTAAGAAGCATCCACTTTTCGGGATTGCTCAGGACAAATATTTTTCCCAAACGTCTTTAAAAACAGAAATAAACAGTAAATCGTAAGCTTAAAATGCTTATTTGATGTTAGCATATCTTATATCATTTTGTCGTTACAATGTTAAAAGTGAGATTACGATGGGCCTAATTTCGGTTGCACCGGAAGTCGGTTCGACTTCCGGTAAGGATGACAGGTGGCTGATAGTCGTGTGGTTTCTACGGATATTTACATAGTGACTATCAGCAGATTAGCATGGCCACCGTTAAAAGGTTTCTTTCTGCAGCAGATTGACAAAAAACCCTGTTATGGTTGGTTCATAACAACGTGGCACGGAATTTTAAACAACTATTGTAATTTTATATGTAGTTTTGTGTTAGGATACGCCGTCCAACTTATCCCCAAAATGTGTCTGTCAAACTTTCTACTTTTCGTGTATAGGTAATCTACGATGGTATGTGGCATTTTTAGTATTAAGCATAGCATACAGAAGGTTCGAAACGCGGGGGGCGTTTCGAGCCTCAGAAACCCCAAAGCTTGGCTGGAGGATTGTGTACCAAACAGTTTCCATAGAACGTTTTCCACCTTCTAAACCCTAACCCAGAGTAATGATTTTGTAGTATGTTGTGGAAATGCTTCAGAACTAGGCTTCTATGTTTTCGTTTTTAACCGACTTCCAAAAAAGGAGGAGGTTCCTCAATTCGACCGTATATGTTCTTTTTTATATATTAACTGTAGATTTGAAAATAATGACACACTTTTATTTTGTATGAAATTACAAAAAATCTATGATAAATATTTAAAAAACAAAAAAACACTACAAAATCATTAGTCTCGACTAGAGTAATGGGCCCACGTTTTCTACCCTCTAAGCCCTCGGGCTTAGAGGGTAGAAAACGTTGGCCCGTTGTATGGAAACCGTTTGCTACACAATCCTCTTTTTTCTTACAAAATTGTGGGACTCACAGCTTATACAACAGAACTGATGATATGGTTAAACTTCCATAGTTAGCTAATTTAAAGCTAAAAAAGTAAGAAGTGAAATGTTGAGCATGGGTGGTACTCCGAAATAGAAATTAAAAGTATATCGAGTCTGCAGCACCAGATATCAGATACTAGCTCTGGAAATGAGAGAAGGATATCAAAAAACCATTTTTTTCTCAGTTTCAATGAATTTCTATATTAGTAAGGAGTTGGTGTCCGGTAAAATACTATAATTCGATGAAATTAAGATATTTTTCGTCTTGCAAAAACGAGGAGATTCTACGTTTGGCTGCATTTTATTTTTACCTGCTAAAGAACGGAGAGGGTACTGCTGCTTTTTCTCGGACACTTTTCTCTTGTTAGTGACATAGTACCATTAGCTGAAGAACTAACCTACTTACTACTTATTAACTTCAATGTAAAGTTTCTAATTTCGCATTCAGATCTCGCAGAATTGATAACAACGAATGTGTATGTGCTCTTAAAAGTTAAGTTTAGTTATCGTGTTAAGCTTCAGCTAATGCGTTATTAAGAATACCTTAATATTAATTGTAAAAAAAAATAGTGACCTACTTTTAAAAACACCTTCATTTTAACACAGTCGGTCCCAAATTCTCACATTAGTGCATACTTGCCCTTAATAGCCCAAAAAAAAAACCAAGTGAAACCCACAAAATGCGAAAAATGAAGTGAAAACTGTGTCTCCGCCGATCACGAAAGTAGTCCACAGTAAAACCGTGCGTGGTTTAGGAGCCTTGCGGGATAAACATGCAGACTGACCTTGTAATACCGCGAGGATTGTAAATAATAATAAATCCATGTTTGACACTGTCTTACACTCGCGTGCGCGCGACCATGGCTCGCCTGTCGTTAACTGACTGTGCGTTCCCACCTGTTGGTGCAGGTACATCGAGAGATAGTGAAGACACCGCTGCCGCGTACGCTCACCACGCTGCAACTTTTACACGGACTGCGCCAGTTGCGGTGATGGTCACGGTAATCGAGTAGTTTGTTGTGCCTGGTGTAAAATGTAGATATACTTTACGTTTTGTCTTGTAATATCGCCGCGGAAGTTGAGCCATCAGAGTAAAAAGTGGTCCAGCCTCATGGACCGAATTTTTCATGATAATAGCATAAAGATTTTTTGAAGGGTTTCGTTGTTACGTAGCAAAACCTATACCTGGCGTCTGTTTGTCTGTCTTAGAGAAGTTGGGCCACCGGTAAACTCACTCGCTGAATGAATCACACCACAACGCCGTTTCACGCCAGTTTCCTATGAGGCCGAGGTATCACTCCGGTCGAGCCGGCCAGCCATTCGTGCCGAAGCATGGCTCTCCCACGGCAGAAATTACTTTCATTTTTTTCATACTGTCTTCAACAATTCAAGCAAATTATTAAAGAAAGTATGTTATCCGTGTAACATGATGGTCACCGTACAACCGCTATACCTGCGCGAACGCACCGTATACTCTCGATGATTTCGCGCGCTGAATAAACTCGTACCGAAGGTATCGTTTACGTGATTTGATTCGGAATGCCGTTTTCTGTTGTTGTTAATAGGTTAGTGGGTATTTGGGGTCATCATTGTATTTCATTATATTTTCTAATATCAATATATCGGCTGCAAAATATAGAAGCCTTTCACTGTGTGCGTCTGTTGCTATTATAGTGAGACATTATAATTAGAAATTTCCTCGGAGGTTTGCGGTGGCGGAGCAGGGGAATTTGCCGCCCTGTCTGGACCCTTTTAGCCAGCTTAATTTTACACTAGCTTTCTGTTCTTCGAAATCTTGCAATTTGTTTTTCCACTTCCTGATTTCTAATGGAGCTGAAATTTTGCATGCATGTATGAATAAGTTTACAATGCCAGCCCAGGATCTATGGGGGGGCCCGTGCCAAGGCCGGCAAGTTCACAGGGCGCCAAATTCTTTATCAAATTAATAAAGAATATTGTTTAGTAATATTACTGAAAGAACAGCTTGCATTATTTCCGGAATGTTATGTCGTAGTGACATCTGATAGTTGAAATTACGTTGTCGATAAAAGTAAAAATATATAAAAGTAGGGGCGGGATATCACAGTTTTTGCCCCGCGTGAAAAAATGTGAAGATCCGGGGCTGGACAATGCGATAATATTAGTATGAGTTTGAGCTCATCTTATGATGGAGCTAGAAGGTGGCCACAGTAGCTCTGTAATTAGGTAAACGTAAACCGTAAACAATTGAC
>JAOTAV010090605.1:0-11514 GCA_026546445.1 Cyclargus thomasi | reverse complement strand
CTCCGTGAGGTTTAAGGCACAAAAAAAATTTTTCAAAAGAAAAGTTACCACGCGGACGGAGTCGCGGGCAACAGCTACTAAATTAAATTGATATATAATTTGTTTGTGCAAAAAATATTTTAAGATATAATTTTTTATTAAATAATAAAATACTCAGTAGTGCCTGCTAGTTATATTAAAAAATAACTTTTTCATTTAAAATATACTTCCCACTCGTGTAATATTTAATATTAGGGTCAATACGCATGATTTTTAACTCTTTGTTTAAATTAATCTGTCGTTATTGAAAAACCCCGAAGTATTTTGATATAATTGAAAATAATAAAGCTATAAGCATTTTAATTGGTCAGTAAGGCCTTTAATTATATTCAGCGCTTTTTTATGATATTTTGGGGGCAAGCGAGCAGACGGGTTACCTGATGGAAAGCAACTGCCGTCGCCCATAGACACTCGTGACATCCGAAGAGTCGCAAGTGCGTTGCCGGCCTTTATGATAGAATGGGAATAGGGATAGGAGGATCAAGGAAGTAAAGCTACCGGTAAACTCACTCACCCCACGGTGAGTGAGTGAGGCTTGACCGGAGTGATACCACTATCACTCCGGCCAAGCCGGCCCATTCGTGCCGGAGCATGGCTCTCCCATGGCAATGAGCATCCGTATTATATACTTAAGACAGGAAAATGTCACATTGGTCTCCACCGGGGTTTGTACCATTGAATCATTAATGAATACAGGGGGGTTATTATGACCTCTTATTTCCAGCCAAGTTTCAGCAAGTTTTCGAACTAGCTCTCAAACCAATTCCATTCAAGTTACGCCATCAAATACTTAGTTCTTATTTTTTTAGCAGAATTACTTAGAAATGTAATCTTTGTGTTTAGTTTAATAATTATTTATGTTAAATGTTAGTTAAATTCGAAATGTCAATATCAGAAAATACTTCTTAATTACTAAGCTTACGATAAAATTGTAATTGTTATGATTTCCGGAAGTTTTTAGTGATACGACAGAAAATTAACTGTATCCGGTTAGAAAGATTTGTTTTTCAATTTATTCATGACCATGTACTTTTTTCCTTCAGTCAATAAGTTTTTACAGTTTTACGACCCATATTATGTTATTGAGTTGGAGAGAGAGAATAATAAATGTACAGCTAAAACAAGATAAATATAAACATCTAGCTTATTTTACTATATTTATTATTCTAATCACTAAAATAACCAATAAAGAAATAAATTATTTAACAATATGACTAAAAGCCGTATAAAACAATAAATTAGATAAATAAAAAAATAATATAAATTTGTCTTGTAAACAATTCATAAAAAGTTACTATTAGTTGGCGTAAAAAGAATGGCTTTATTTGACAGTTTTTGACGTAAAAGCAAACCAGCTGATGTCACGTGACGTTGTGTCAATAGGAAAACGCCATTAAAGTGTCAATGCTGGTGAAATTTAACTGTCACGGGACTGCTGACTATAAGGGATAATAATACCAAAATGTATAAAGGTTGGTTTGGGCGTAAACTGTCTGGAAATATGAGGTCGTAATACTTCCTTTTTATTAACCAATCCCGGGTTAGGATTTTTAATTATTACAATAAAAATTAATATTAATTTCCTACATTGTGTTGTTAAGAAAACCCTTAAACCAACTTGCTTATTTAACCCCTAAATTTGGGGGAAAACCCCTAAGTTGGTAACACTGGAGGAGATAATGGAGTATCTAGTTCAGTTATAAGCTTTTGCTTTGAAATTGTTAAAGTTTTGGACAGTGATGTGTATCTTATTAGTTGGGTAGTTGTCATATGTTTAGTAAAGCTAGAAAAGGTATTTCAATTTCAAACTATGTTGACCCTCTTTTACATACAATAATATAATATAACTTTCATACGTACGAAGAAACTTACATCCTTAATTGGCCGCCTTCATCAAATAATTCGCTGCATCCTAAAAAACACTAGGATATTAATATATAATGCTCTAGTTAAACCACACTTACTTTATCTGGTCGAAATATGGGGCACCGCTGCTAAGACAAAAGTAAAAAACCATTCAAGTTTTACAAAATAAAATTATAAAAGTCCTATACAATTATATCTGCCTAACTTTATCCGAAACTATTTATAAAGAAACCAAAACTCTTTAATATCACTCAACTTTTTACTTACCAAATATGTATTCTGGTCTATAAAATAAAACACCAGCTAATACATACACAACTCACGTTTACAACCAAGAAACAAACAAACAAATACCCAACACGCCGAGCCAGTTATATTGTATTACCTTGTAAAAGAATAAATTTTGGTAAAAACAACATTACATATATGGGAGCACAGCTGAACAGCAAACTACCTAAACTTGTAAAAGACTTAAATTTACGTTTTCCATTTGGACCATCGCCTACAAAGTATATCAAAGACTTTCGCTTCTTAAATTTTTAAAACTACCCGCACTTTCAATATTTTAAACTGTTATAATATTCTCATACAAGTGATGAAATGTCTTAATGGGTAATAAAGATCTTAAAACCGATGTGTTGTTATGGATATCCATTATATTAAAAAAATATATTAACTGCGATTGAGTGAAAGTCATTATATAACGATCTCAAGATTAGTTCAGCTGGTCTAAACTGTAACTTGAATTTAATTGGATTAACTCCAGTTTACCCTATATATCAATGACCTAACATTACTGGTATATAATTGCCAATTCTTAGAACGAAACTTAAATTTCTGTGTACTAATAGTGCACAGAAATTTAAGTTTCGTTCCAACTAACAAGAGTTATAACAAATACCACGACACGAAATTCTTTATAACTTTTTGTATATTTACTGTCGTTTTATTATTATTTAATGCAAAGTTTGAAAATTCTCATGTCGGGGTTTTTGTTGCCGAATTTCTCAGAATCAGCTGATATGATTTTGGATTTAGATTAACGGTTTTCTAAAATAAAATATGGATTTCAAGCAAAACAATTATGAATTATTAAAGTATATTACTTGCAAAACATCAAGGAAAAATTCTATTACAAAGTGCCGCTCTTAAATTTTACGACGGTAGATACATAGTGCGTTTCATTCCATTGACTGTCATAAGAATAGGTTGCTCGTTACCTGGACGAACCTTGACCTGTCCTACTGGGAAAAATCTGCTCGAAAATGTCACTTCCCCTCGACCACAGAATAGTTCAATAGAGCTTGTATCAATGAAAATATCCCATACCAAAACTGGTGAAGCTTTCCAGGTTGTCCTACGAATATTGTCGTTGCCACCGCGGTCCAGAGTTACTTGACCATGCTTAGCATCATAGCTTAAAACAACTTTACGAGATGCATCATCAGACTCGATATATAATGTGAAATTTTTATTTGCATGTGCTATCACTTTGATTTCTCCGATATTGTCTTGCAACGGAACTACTGTGTTTTGACCCGCCAGACCAGAATATGAGGATTTGCCGAGAGCCTTAGATATTTCCCTAACTGGCTTCTGCAAAATTGTTCCTTGTTTTGTAAGCGTTAATACTCTTGGTAATGTCATTTGCCCAGTAAAACCATCAGCCTTTTCTGGATATTGAGTTTCCCACATATCAAACCAGCCAACTACGATTCTTTCTCCTCTTTTATTGACAATTGTTTGTGACGCATAGAAATCATGTCCATGGTCTATCTCTCTAAATACACCGTCAGTTATGTACTCGTGGGTATTATAATTGAAATCTCCAACTAAATACCCAGTTTGGAATAGATTTTTGTATTTATCGCCTTCAGGTTTCATTCCTTGGGGTGAAAAAAGTAAAACATATTTGCCATTTAATTCAAAGAAGTCTGGACATTCCCACATATAACCTTGTGTTCCATTTGATTCAGCCAGCACGGACACTTCTTTCCAATTGTATTTATCGTCAGAAGAATAGAGAAGAGCCCTTCCGGTAGCAATACCGTCACTATTTTTATAAGAGTTTCCCAAAACCATATAATAAGTGTCTCCATGTTTCCAAACTTTTGGGTCTCTGAAATCTGGTTGTCTATCCACTCCTTCAATAATAGGATTATTTACATACTTTTCGAGGTTAACACCGTCTCTACTTATTGCTAGTGCCTGTGTATTAGCATGATCTGGATCTTCTCCTGGCATATTTACGTTACCTGTATAGTAGAAGTAGATTGTATCGTCTTCTACATAAGCACTTCCAGAGAAAACTCCTGATTTATCGTAAGGCTGATCCGGATACATAGCCACTCCCAGATCTTCCCAATGAAAAAGGTCCCGACTTTTTGCATGTCCCCAGTGCACTGTTTCAGATGTTAAGCTACTATCAGGGTTGTATTGGTAGAATAAGTGGTATTCACCTTTATACATCGCGAAACCGTTGGGATCGTTCATCCATCCTTTTGGTGGAGCTAAGTGATAGCGAGGATAGTATCGATCATTGACTAAGCCATTAACTCCAATACTTGCACAAAAAAGTATTATTTTCAGGTATTTGTACAACATTTTGATCTCTTGTCAACGCATATAGCTAGAGAGAAAAAGCAAATAACTATGTATCGTCTTCTGTTTCAGGCATCTATATATCCAGATGAATTCGTGCTTATTATATATTCTCTTTCATTTATGTAATTCATTTTGTATTACCAGCTGTCTTTTCATTTCAATAGTACGTTACATTGATTGCATTATTTCTATTGTAGATTTGTTTTTCCGCTCAATTTGTTATGGTAACGTATTAATACTTACTCGACTGTGCCAAAAGGAGGGTTATTTATGTATGTATCTACGTATGTATGTATGTATGTATGTATGTATGTATGTATGTATGTATGTATGTATGTAATGTATATATTATCGTTAGATTTGTTTTGATGGCTCAAGTGACACTGGCTACTTAAAAAAATGAAAATGGCGTATTTTAATGTCAAAATTGTGAGGTTCCAATAATTTTTTTTACGCATTTAGATTAAGTAGAGTATTAAAATAAAGAGTTTCAAATAGCCATTCTAGAAATATACATAGCTTAATGCTTAAATGGCTATGCATATGTAACACGTAAGTTATATGATTAAAAAATTAATTGTCTTTTCAAATGCAGTTAGTGTCATGCCTTAAGTTTTGTGACATCACATAGACTACTGGCCCGTCCACAAAATGGATGGTATGAACAAAAATATATATGTCCAAAATGTACTTTCTGACTACCTGAACCTTAGATTTCTCACCTCTCTCAGTTGGATAGCATACAAGTGGAATCATAGAACAAAATCGTTTTATGCTCTTCTATCGTCCTATAAAGGTCTCTTCTGAGCTCAAAGGACCCATCCATTCTGTGGACGGGAAAATAATCTAACATTTTGAATTTGTAACCTGAAAATCTAATATCAAAATTTTAAAATTGATGTGGTTTCCAGTTTTATGAAGTATAAAATTGTAATTTTGTACCGTTACAATAAGGAGGGGGGGGGGTCCCATATATGTGACCATTTAGGCTATAAAGAACAAAAAAATCTAGAATACGTTAAAATCATCAAATATTACTTAATACCTAATAAGTTATATAAACATTTTTTTTTCAGTGTGCACGTTGAGGCGATCGGAACTTTTTACCCCTTATACCACTTGGCTCCCCCAAAAGGATGGATGAATGATCCTAACGGTTTCTCAATATACAACAATTATATCGAATTGTTTTATCAATTTAATCCTTACAGTAGTTACACTTCTGGTACACCTCACTGGGGTCACGCCCGAAGTAAGGACTATTTTTACTGGGAAGATCTTGGTATTGCCTTGTACCCTAATTCGTCTTACGACAAAAATGGGGTGTTTTCTGGTAGTGCCCTAATTGAAAACAAAACAATGTATTTATTTTATACTGGTAATATCAATTTGTCAGGCAATCCTGACCACGTAGAAGATCAGGCATTGGCTACCAGTAATAATGGACTGAATTTCACAAAATACGAAAATAATCCAATCATAAATGCATCTATTGATGTCCCAAATATACGCGACCCTAAGGTTTGGAAACATAATGGAACTTATTTTATGGTTCTAGGAAATTCTTATAATAATAATACGCTTGGACGAGTACTCTTGTACGTTTCTGATGATAAAATTAATTGGAAGAATGTATCTGTTTTGGCGGATTCAGATGGGGATCTAGGGTACATGTGGGAATGTCCTGACTTTTTTGAACTGAACGGTCTATTTGTATTGCTCTTTTCGCCGCAAGGTATAGAGCCTCAAGGGGATAAATATAGGAACCTTTATCAAGTTGGATACTTAGTGGGAAAGTTTGACTATGATACGAAACAATTTACCGTCATTTATAAATTCAAAGAGCTTGATCATGGACATGATTTTTACGCTACTCAAACACTATTAAATGCTAAAAAAGAAAGAGTAATGGTGGCATGGTTCGATATGTGGGAAAGGAATTATCCCGAACAGGAGCAAGGATTTAATGGACAAATGATAATACCTAGAATACTTACGCTTTCATCGAAAGGTTATTTGATTCAGAAACCAGTAAGAGAAATTTCTAATGCTCGAGGCAAAACAATATTTACTGGACGTGCTAAAAGTAATACTACTATGAAACTGATTAATAACGCTGCTGAGATAAACATTTTAGCTAATCCGTATAAAGATTTTGTTTTATATATAGAAACTCAGAAACAGTTGAAGAATGTAACTCTTACTTTTAGCGCGAGGAATGCAACAGTTACTTTGGATCGAGGTGGTGACGACGGCGTTAGGAGAACGACTTGGAAACCTTCTATGGATATGCTGAAATGGACAATTTACGTGGACTCCAGCTCCATAGAATTGTTTTGTGGTCAAGGTGAAGTGACTTTCTCGAGCAGATTTTTCCCAGATGGACGGGTCAATGTCCGCATTGGTGAGAAAAGTCAAGCGATATCATTAAAGATAAGCAATATGAAAAGAACCTTGTATACGAAGACATATTAGTAACCTAATAGATATATAACATCTGATTAATTTATTTGGCTCTCAATTGAAGCCATAAGTGGAAGAAGCAGGTTAAAAAATGCCGGATTTTTGTGTAAAATAACTTAAAATTAGGATAAAGTGGACTTGATGATTATTTATTTTTTATAATTATTTTACAAATAAGTTACAATAGATTATAATAATTACATTAACTTACAATTACTTATGTATTTAAAACAATTATTGTTTATTAAATGAGTTTTAAGACATACTATTGTTATTAAAAGATGGACCCGTGCGAGTTTCTTACGCCGGCACTTCTCGCCGGGTTTGTTCCCGAACCGGTGGTATGCACCGTAGTTTCGACGTTCAGAAAGTGTACTTTAAGTACTCATTTTAAACAAAAAGATTTTTATTTTCGATTTTAATGTATAGCTAGATAAACTTGCTAGATAACGAAGACTGCAAGTAAACTGCAAGGTTTGTAAAAATTTAATAAAAAAAATTAGTATTTAATATATATAATAGAAGCTGTAAAATGTTAGTTATCCGCTTCTTTCACTTGTGTCTTAAATTACGATCTGATTATGTTATGTTTGCGAAAGAATAATAATTTAAAAATTCATCTTGTTGTTTGAAATTAAAGTACCTTTCCATACATTATAGCATTCATAAAATGACTCAGCATTTTTAATACACAAACTTCGATGCTGAGTACAATACTATTCACCTAAAACATATTATTATATGTTGTTATATACAAACAGTTTTTGTTTTACTTTGTCCGCAGTTAAATTAAGCATGGGAAATGGGAATATTAAGAAAAACTAAAAGAACAGATTTATAAATATTTTATTGGGTTTTCTACACAATTTGTATGTACAAAGAATAATATAATAAAATCACATTTTCAAATCAAATATATTATAATACAAATTATTCGAAGTCCTAGTCTAAGTTTATGCAGTCACATATAATATGTACTTTCTAAATAATATTAAAGCCTCGAGATTAATTGAGGACAGCATAAAGATGCCATCGGTTTTTTACCCGTCTGCAGCCTAAACATCTTTATGGATTTTAACGTATGAGGTATCGTTAAATACTTAATAAAGTACATTAAAAATCAATACATATAATAAAGGATAAATTGGCGTGTCTGTACAGTTAAAGTTTTTCAAACTTATCAACAGTTAAGAACACAGAGCAACAAGAAAAAGTTGTCTGTTTATCTGTTTTTACGCGCTAATCTCCAGAACTACTGAATGGATTCGAATAAATCTTTTTTATTTAATAGGATATTTTTATCCCGGGAAAATGTACGGTTCCCGTGATAAACAAATTTTTGCGCAACGAAGTTGCGGGCATCGACAATTTAAAAAATAAATTGGTGGATTGTGAGGTTTCAAAATTTTTTTTTATCTCATTTAGGTCTAATCAAAATGAAGGGCTTTAAATAGACATTCTAGAAATATAAATAACTTGATATTTAAACTGCAATGGTTTCTGCAGTCGGGTTTTCTGGTTTTCGACATTTAGCTTGTTACTCTTGAGACGTTGACAGACCAAACAACTTTGTTGCGATGATGTCAAAATCCTTTGTGAAATCTTGAGATATATCCATACGTCCAAACATAGGCTTACGTGATTAGGTAAGGCACATTCAAAACATACTGCAACTAATTTTATAATAGTTACAGTACACAAAACATTTTACGTTTTATGACAAAACGTGTATTGTTCTCTGCGAAGACTATAACATCATCAGTGACAGAAATATGTGACTGTATTACTTTGAATACAAACTTAAAACTATAGTTAAACCCTGTATCTTTACGTGTCTTGTATTTTACATTATTTTTAAATTATCTTCTTATACTACAAGTATAGCTTAATACAATTATTAAATTTATATTGTCATTTATTGTAATACATACTTGGGATTGAGAGAAAAGTATAACACTGATTGACGCTATCATGCGATACGAGGTGGGAATTCAAAATATCACCAATGATGATAGTTATTTTGGTTAAATTCACAACTAGATACATAGATGTTTTACGTATGTACATTAAATTCACAGCATACTTAGATGACATTGGTAAGGAGATTAATATCAAGTGTAAAATCTTTTCCTTAGAATAATTCAATTTCATTAATATTTTTAGACTGAAAATTATTATTTTTCAGGACATATTCCGATACAATTTCCTTGTATATCAAAAGGACAACATTATTGCTACAAATTAATTAGTACTATATACATCTAAATAAATCCCTTTATTTGTCATACAAGTCAGAGACCGTATAAATAAATTACTTATTTGCTAAAATCGTTGACGGTGCTATTTTTATTTCTACGTCAGAGTACTGTTCAAATGACTTTCATTTTCTGAACCCAGCATTCCTAATATCGAAACGTAGGAGCCGGAGAATAGAGCGATGATCGACACGATGATGATGATGATGTTCTTGATGAGCACGTAGTTGAATCTTCCCAGTCCTCTCTCCCATCTATAGACTATTTCGATGACTGCGGGAGTGAAGAGACCGAGCGTGGAAAAGAAGATGGCGCCGACCAAACTGATCACCAACTCCAAGTTAGGGAAAGCGGCAGCTATGCACACTGAAAAGGAAAAAAATACGAATGCAATCTTACTATCTTCAATTGCGTGCAGATCTATTATAACAGATGACGGCAACATGGCGCAACAGCCAAAATTTGCTTACAATACATCTCATTATTCTGGGATGAAAGTATCTTTTCCCAAGACTCGATGTCTGTCAGTTGATAATAAATTTTAACAAAATCGTTTTAGCAAAATCGGTTTAGCAAAAGTCTTTTTTGCTGAAAACGACGGTTGCATGTTCGCAATGATAATGATAAGTATGAAGTCACACTAGCGAGATGTGTTTTATCTACTAGTGATAACTGAACTGTGTACCGAGTGCGAGATTTTTTGACATTCGATCGTGAACGCATTTTGCGTTTACATAGGATTTTATATGGGATTTGTACAGCGCCACCTAGCGGTGCTCACGGTCACATGTTCAAATCTTACTATATATGATTCTTCTGTGAGTGTTTATGTCACTGAACTTCTCTTAAACGACTGGACCAATTTTGATAACATTTTTTGTGTGTGTTCAAGGGGATCTGAGAATGGCTTAGATTTACAAAATAGCTCGACAGGACAACGTCTGCGGGGTCAACCAAAAATTATAAAATAATGAATAAAAATAATAATAAATAAAAATGCCAGTAAACGCAAAATGCGTTCACTGCCAAATGTCAAAAAAAAACTCACACTGAGCACTCTAGTGCGGAAACTAAAGATAATTTGACCATAAACTCGTTTACTAATAAAATATGAAGATTATTAAAATCCAATACAAATTGTTATTTAGACGAGAAAAGCTTAGTGATAATTAATTTAGATTAAATGTAACAAGAATTCAAATTGATCGTCTTTGATAGCTTTAAGTCCTTTTGCCAATTAAACCTTTTGTTTATTATGATTATAAATTGGATCGTTGTAAGCTTTGCTAAGCTTTATTATATAATCACAAAGCTGATGTTGTAGGTAGTTGCAGAGGTGACGTCTTTTCTTTTATATTTAGGGGGCAAGCGAGAAGACGGGCTATCCCATGGAAAGCAACTGCCGTCGCCCATGGACTCTCACAACATCTGAAAAGTCACAAGTGCGTTGCCGGCCTCTAAGAGGGAATAGGAAATGGTAATAGGGATAAGGGATGAGGGAAGCTGAGCAACCGACAAACATCTCTTACTGGGCGAAACACACCACAAAGCCGTTTCAAACGCCGACATCTGTCAGTATTATACAAATGTTATGTCCTGTATATGTTCCTGGAATGGTATGCCAAAGCTAGGACGCTACATGAGATAAAAGTAAGACTACACTTAGTGTAATAATCTGAGAGCTGATAGCAAATTGAGAGTAGGTATTTGAGGTAAGCTGACACCTTTTCATGTATGTCTTTTATTACACCCCAATATGGTACTGCAGACCTGGCTGATGAGAAGCGGGGCCTATCCTACATTTTACCTAAAGTTAAAAAATATATCTATTCAAAAAATATATTTGAAGCATTTATATATCTAAGTTGAATATTTTAAAAAATGGAAAAATTATAAGCCAGAAAAAATAATATATATATAATATAAAATGTATCTCACATTACAAGGTTTCAGCTTGCCTCAAATACCTACTCAAAAATTACTAGCAGCTCTTGGCTTATAACAAGACCACGGCACGTCACGTCGAGCGAACAAACGAATGTTTACAGCTTACATAAGGGGCAATGTAATGCAAATAAGGGGGTTACATATCAGGCAAATGACATAAGGGGCAATGATTTTAGTCGTAGTAGTGTAATACCTGCCCCCCTAGACAAGTGCCAAGTCAGTATCGTTTACGATACTCGCTTAGCGTGGTTTTGTATGGGATTGACGAACGAAAAGTCACGTGATCTAGTCGAGTTCGAATATGTCAATCCCATACAAAACAAGCGAAGCGATTATCGTA
>JAOTAV010090594.1:0-11515 GCA_026546445.1 Cyclargus thomasi | reverse complement strand
AAATAGTTGGTTTTTATATATGTGACGTTCTTAGACGCTTTCGCAATCTACGAGGTAAAATCTTGCCATGGTTCTTTTTGGCTTGAATTTTTCATGTTTTATGCTAACGCTACTCGATGCATAAGACGTTTGCGGGGTGCTGCGCGGGGAAGCAGGAGGGTGGGTGACATAACTGACATTTCGAGCCGAGTGCCTATTTACATTTATTCAAGTCAATCAATGTTTTTTTAAAATTATAACGGGTTCCCTGGACTTTCAATCCGAGGTTTATTTATGGAGGGAATTTATTAATAGTTAATTGATGAACAAACGTGTGTTAATGTATAAGTACACAATTAGCTATTGAAACCAATATTAGTACTAGAGAAAAATACCTCTAAAAATGCAAAATGTTTAATGTTTTAGATGTTTGACTGATTTCATTGTTTTTCAACTTGAAAATAATAATTTAAGGTAGTATCATCTCTCTGACCTAAAAAAGAAAGCTCTGAATTGATTTCACAATAACCTAGCAGGTGACATGTAAATAAATATAGTGCAATATGTGCATGTGTTAGGTTAGGCACGCAGCACATCCTAGCTAAAAGCCACAACTTTGCATTTCAAGATACTCTTTTGTATAATATGGAGTATAAATACTGTGTAGACGCCTGCAACCCAGTTTATGTTGTTGGAACTATATATTTTTTCAGGGTTTAAAGTTTATAACATTCTTTCTCAGGACTCTAAATATCTTTCCATACCAAAGTTCAGCTATTCACAGCACATAATTTTTTTTTGATAAAATTGTAACCCATTTAGGTTTAGTAAAATATTTGGGGGTAAAAGCGCCAGGATGTTGCTATAAAATGCTAAGGGCCTTTTCACCATTTTCTGTTGAGTGCTATAAAGTCGAACTACAACGTAACTGACATTATCGGTAGGCTAGTGTTGGTGGGCTAGTGAAAAAAAAATACACGTAGCTGTTTGCCACGCGTATTCTTTTCACAAGCACGACTCTGGTAAAGGTTAAATTAATTAACAATGTTTCGCTAGTAACCTAGTATAGTCCGTGTAATTTGCGAATGCACGCAACTTGTGCGCACTTCTAAATGTGCTATCACGCCCCTTCCCGTTATCATTTTAACCAGGTTTTTTGAAATTAAGGCAATAAGGCAAAATATGTGGCAAGTGGCAACCCTGAATCCTGTGTCTAAATTCTAAGGGCCTGTTTCACCGCTAGTCTATTCACAACTTTATTTGACAGATGTTGTCAACATTGTCAGTATATGTAACAGAAAATTTATCAGTAAGAGGTGAAACAGACCTTAAAGGTATAAAAGATTTAATAGTTGAGTTTCTTTAACCCTAGGATTTACCTGCGGCTTTGCTTGCGTTGAAATAATCCTACCACGGAAACATTTAGTTTCAAACCAAAAATATGCCAACAGCAATCTCGGTTATTATATAGCTTTCTAAGTTTCCAGTGGTGTGAGAATTTTTGAAATCGGAGACTACCCGCCAGTGGCGTAGCGTGGGAGGAGGGGCGGCCCGCTCCGGGCGGCACTTTTTAGGGGGCGGTAAATTTCACAGAAAATAATACAATTCTAAATATTTCACCGTTTCATATTTTTAACAAAACTATAAATTCGGAGCCCTAAAATAAACAGAGGATGTGCTGCGATTTCTATTCTTACGATTATTTTTTCGCTACTTGTCTGTAATGTAACACAACAAATTATATAGGAGTATGTATCTATATTGGCAGAAGAAAATTCCAAAAAATATATGCGAAAAAACGCGCTAATAATATCACGTATTATTAGCGCGTATATTTTTGTGCAATTCAATGATAATATTATTTTTTAAAAAATTAATAAATGTTAATACAAATGATTTAATATTTAATTCAAGACCAACTGCAACATACTCTTCGTATCATCTTTCACATTATAAAACAATTAAAAATGAAACTTTTGCCTGCCTTGCGTTACACATAAAATTTCAAAACGATTATTTTTATTTTTGTATTGTTGTTTAATACAATAAATTATTGTTATTTAAACATTTCTTATGTTAACAGGTGGTAATTAAATAAATTATGTTAATTGTTTCGGTGCACTTATTTCGGGAAATAAAAACAACCAAAGTATGTTCACCTTTACATGCTTGACCTCTGTTAAACCACGGTAACAAGTGGGTCTGTCTGGTTTTTTGTACACATAAATGCGGTTTAACAAAGTCATTAATTATTAAAATGACCATTTTGATAATACTAGAGGTTGCCCTGGATAAATATTGAAATCCATCGTGTAGAGGAGCTATAAAAATATAATCTATTCTCACTTCACAGGCTTCCTCATCACCAGGCTATTTAATTTAAAAAAGACACAGACGTCAACCATAAACAATTGAGTACTTTGTGAATTTCGTGTATGATTATCCTGTCATGTCAAAATATTATAGTACTGTAGTGTACGTAGCGTTTTATATATTAAAAATATGTGCGATACAAGGATATTTTAAAATAATATTTGTATTCCACGCTCCTTCTCCATATTAACTATAACTGGGAAAAAAATCATGTTTTACTTCTACGCGTCTTTATTAAAAAGGGGTACAAAGTTTACCGCTCGCGTATTAATATATAGATTAGGAGGTAAATCTGAAATAAGTCTGAAGTAATATTGTCAACTAGATCATGCCCGTAACGGAGTTGCGCCAAGTTTAATCGTACGAGAACCGTACAATTTTTCGGGATTATAGGTGTCGTATGTGTTTTCTCGGAACTCAAAGTACCTCTATAAGAAATTTCATCTAAATCGGTTCAGCGGTGTAGGCTTGAGAGCTTATAGAGATGGACATCAGACACACTTTGGCATGAATTAAAAAAATAATAATGAGCAAACGCGGCACCTAATGAAAGCTACTACCGTCGCCCAAAGGCACATCAGAACGGTCGCCGGTGCGTTGCCGAATTTCTTGCTACACGTGTAACTTATTGCATTTTTATTCACACATGGGTGTGTATTATTTTTGTACACAAAACAAGATGTGGTTGATGGATTTCGGAATGTGTGAAATTGGAATTAATGTCCAAGTTTGTCTAGTTTCGTTAGGTTAGCCTTCGACTAGGTCACTGCCGTTGTAGTATATCGAAAATTCGCAAATATATCTTTACATTTACAGCATGTTTCGGATTGTGCTTTGTGATTCTGATAATATAATAAGCGCAAAAGTTTGGATGGATGGATAGATGGATGTTTGCTATTCTATGGCGTAAAATTATAAAATTAATTTTAATCAAATATGATATGGAGTGAACTAACCATGGATTAGCGCAAGGCTAACTATTCCGCAACCAGATTAAATTGATTTGTTGGAGTTTAATTATTTTGTAGTATTTGTATTGCTTTAAGATTAGAAGGTTTTTTACTTAAAATGTGTAACGTATAAACATAAAAATAATGTTCTATTCGTCTTAAGTTGAGTACATACTTTTAAAATTTAACTTTACTTCGTAACTGAGAATCTAAAATTTTTTTTCTTTTCAATCTTAAAATGGTTGGCTGGAAGAAACCGTTGTAAGCGGTAAGGCCGCCCTTTCGCTTTATTCCCAACCTAGATTTTTCTTTCTCTAATGTATGTATTTTTATAAGCAAATAAAGAATAAATAAATAAATAAATTGTTTGCTTATGACATCCAAATGCTAAGTTATAAATAGCAATTTTTAAATTGACAAAAATAATGTTATGAGTCAAGTTGGGAACTTTTTTGTTTATTCTAATTTGTAATTCCTAAATTCTGGCAGTGAATATGGCGGCATGAGGTGGTTATACTCGTTCAAGGCTAGACCGCAGACTTTCCTAGTCATTAATTATTTTTTCTTTTCTTTGCAATTTCATTTTAAATTTATATCAATTGGCTGTGTATTAGTCAACCTATTAGATGAGAACTGGCTTATTAGAATAATAATTACATGACTTTATTAAAGCACATTTTAAGATTTCTTGACTAAACAAATCCTCCATGGATTTTAATGAATATATCTAGGTCAAAATTATCCAAAGTGGATTTTTAGCCACTTTGGATAATTTTGGCCTCTGTAGATAATGTGTCCTAAGGTCTTAGACCACCCCTGGACGAACAATTTTATTGCGCAATTTCACGTATTGTAAAATATAATTGATAGTTTAGGGTTAATATTGAGGATCGCTCAATGATTGAAGAAAAGTTTGAACGAGTTTAATTTTTATTGCGCCATATTATTATATTGCATCGTATAGTGTTGGTCAATATTTTTCAGTCTGTCTCAATATTTTTTGTATTAATGTTGGATTCACGAAATCAATGAAATCTCCGGCTGAACGTCATAACATCGAGCAGTTGGTATTATTTGGTAATAATTGTTTGGATTCAAAGCATTTTTCAATCAACAATAAAATGTATTATTCAATGATATTGTAGGGCTGCCTTAAAATAATTTTTGGACCATATAAGATATCGTTTGTATCAGATACTAGAAAACGGACACATAATGAATGAAAACAAACATATATATTTATACTGTTATGAAATTTAGTATGTTACCTAATATTTAAGCACCATCTAAAACTTAAAATATTATTTAAGTCCAAAATAAATATTTAACAAATCAGTATTGATGTTTCAATTCTTTTTAGATGGATTCTTAAAAGTTAAAATATGCGAGAACTGTAGAAAATTTGATAATTTATAAACATTGATAATAAATTTAAATAAGATGACGCCATAAAGATAAATCATATTTGTAGTTTTTTTTAAACCTTAAATATTTTATTTAAAATTTTCATTACATTGTTAAAGATTTTTATAGCAAATTATTCAAACAATTTGTGAAATATTTTTAATATAAAAATATACTATAAAATTTATACATTATATGTGTGTCTTTCTGCAATCAAATATATATAAAAAAACGGTTTATTAGTTTGGACGTAATTAAGGATAAACATCTAAACAAACAAACTTTCGCATTTATAATAAACCATAAAATCAAAAATGTTCAAAATTATAGTTACGTCAAATTACATAGTTGAAATCTGTAAGCCAGATTCATATATCGTGGGATCTAACTGTTCAATATTTATAAACTGTAGATAAACTGTTTCGGTTTATTTTGCTTCTGTCTTGATCTCTACGTCAACAACTTAAGGTTCATATTCATACAAACTATGTATCGTAGCTGATATACACGGAAATACGCGAATCTAACGAAATGCGTAGTTTTGAAGGTTGACCGAGCATTTTTAATACGCATTATGTCTGGCTTTTTAATGTTACGGAAAGTTGTAACGCTAGTGTTTTTTTATACAACTGCGTATTATGAAAACTCTTAAATATGTTAATAAAAAAAAAATAATTTGGTAAAATGCCAGTACAGTAATAAAAGTGAAGGTTTATAATTTTCGACTACTTGTACTAGTAAGTCACAATAAGGTTATGAGGAAAATATTATATATTAGTATATAGAAGTATACAAGAGGTGTCACATATTTACGAAAGCCATGATAAAAGCTATAATAAAAAACATTAAATAATATACTTATAAACAATGTATATAAATATACAATGGCACTAGTTTGTTTGTTTCATGAAGTTGGTTGTTCACACTTCAATGGCCACAAATTGAAGAAATTTCACGCTTTATTGACCTTTGTCACTTTCTTACACGGAAAAATTGGTAAATTTACTGAGAGGTTACATATAAAACCAACTGACAAATCGCGAACGTCAGAGAGCATTCGCCAGTTAAATTATAAGTATTAAGTAGTTAAATAAATTTTAACTTAATTTTAAGTGACTTAATTTACCAAGGTCAATACTTTCTTCTAAATTTTGTGTTTACATACTTAACATTTAGTTAAAATTTAATTAATTACTTGTCTACTTAATACGTGTAAACCAGACATAAGACTTGAAATAACGCATCGCGAAGTGTCACATACATTTTTGTCATCTAACTTAACTTTCGATTAAATCAAATGCTTTTTATGATGTCCTAGCCTGAAATGGCAAAAAATGAAATCATGTCAAAGCCAAAAAGGAGGATTTTCGAATTCGACCGTATATATGTTCTTTTTTTTACGAAGCACTAAACACCTAGTTATTGTGACGTGTGATATTACTGTGACGGAACGTTTGCCGCCCTTCATGATGAGCGTCTGTTTTGTTTGCTTACATACTCTCATCACATTTTCATCCATGCACCAAAATGTTCCATGTAGGTCTATGTAATAAGATGTAATAAGTTTTCTATGGTCATTCATCATACCGTGTTTATAGGTATGTTTATGTTAACAACTAAAATGTTTGTTTAATTATAATTTTATTGTATAAGTTGTGTGTTACGAGTTTTTTTTAAGTAAATTTTTTGATATTGCGCAGTCGATGTTCTATATAATATTTTTTAAACAAACATTTTATTGCATGAAAAATAATGTAAGTTAACTTATTCTTATTATTTCCTTAGTTTTTATCAAATATTTTTGTTCCATGAAATTTAATAGTCTAATAAAGTTTTTAGTGGAACTTTTGTACGTTACAAATATAAGTCTAAAAATGTAAAAAAAATTGGTAATTCAAATGTTATTTAAAATAAAGCAGTATTTAGTTTTTTTGTGGCACAATTTTTTTTTCTGAATTTCAATTAGCAATTCCTCAAAAAAGTAGCCTGAGGTGTGAAAATATAATTTATATTTTTATTATAATAAACATTTATATGTTACCGTTAAAGTGAGTAAACCCGTTAATGTGCTATTTTTTTTTTATTTATTTATTTAATTATTTAATTACCTAGGTATTCTGCAGAAAACCTGACTGAATCAGGTAAAATGCGAAAAATTATTTTCACACATTCATCTGCAATATACCTAGCAGATCTGCAGACTAACGGCCATGTATACGGTAAAGTGCGTAATAAGGAGCTACCATGCAACACACGAGATTTTTTTTATCTTTAATAGATTTCCAACTCATGAAACATGAAACAAAACGTTTCATGTTTCATGAGTTTTACTGAGCGTGGCTAAAATCTATCTAGTATAAATAAAGTATTTTTTCAGTATAATCAATATCAAATGAAAAGCTTGAAAAGTATAATCCAATGCACTATACGAAATTAAAATCAAAGATGGCCCCAGCTAAATATGGCGGATTTTTTTTTTTTATATGGGTATTCACTTAATAAAGGTCTTTAAAGGTCTTGGAAAGTATAATGCAATGCACTATATGAAATTTGCATCCAAGATGGCCGCCCCTAAAAATGGCGGTATATATATATATTTTCTATAAGGTGTCAGATTAAAGGGCTTCGAGAGTATAATAATATAGTGTGCTATACGAAATGCAAATACAAGATATTTTTTTACAATATGGGCTTGAAAAGTGTAACACAATGTACTTGAAATCTAATTTCAAGATGGCTGCCGCAAAAATTATAAAAAATATAGTTTTTACAATATGGATATTGAATGAAAGGTATTGGAAATATTGACTTGCAATCAGAATAACAACAAGAAATAAATAATCATACGTTTATTGTAATCTAAATACTTTTTGCTCCACACTGTCTATAAGTTAGCTCAGGCTAGTGAATGAGTGAAACAAAGGAGTTTCGTTCATTGTCTTCAGCATTTTAACGGCGTACTATTCGTTAATGTGCAGATTACTTAGGTAAAGTGCGTAATATAAGCCTTTCTATTTAAATTTTGCACTTTAACGGATGGTTTCATGTAATCTGCACATTACGAATTGTTAGCACTTAGCGATTCATAGATGATTCTTTAAAGCTTTTTAAGGTAAACATTAGGTAAACATTTGACTAGAAATCTAAAACATAATTACTAATATTTTTATAAATTGGAAAGTTTGTTTATTTGTTTGTACTTTCTTAACACCCTAACGGAGCAATAGGCTTAGCTAAAAAAATGCAAAGTGATAGGCTACTTTTGTCTTGGATAAACATCGTCTTTCCAAAATATTCGTATTTATGCGCGACTTTCAATTTTACTCGAACGAATCCGCCGAAGCTAGTATATAACTATTATGTGTATATAATTTAACGTAGCCAGTGAGTCTGATAGTCAAACCGGCCTATGTCCTTCACATCGAAACCCATAACTGATGAACCGGTCATGGTACGATTTTATTCTAACTCGATAACTCGCTTGCGCTAATTATTGAAAAATTCCACTGTTTGCTTATTCGATGGAATTGGACGAGGGTAGTAATTCAATATATAATAGTGCCAATAATCGAACGTTACGATCTATCGTTACAAACTGGCGTTTCGCGAGTTTAATAAGACAAATATAATAAGCCACTTTATACCAGCTGTTGTTTTAGGCTTGATCTAAAATCCGTTATATCCTGCATCCTTAGCAAGTTGTAAATCTTTCTCGGCCAGGGCTAAGGCCGGCACTGCTCACCGATATATATTTAACTACAATAGCCAACTTAGCCACAACCTTAAAAGCCGCGCCATAAAAAATCCGCTCGGAATGTAATGCGCGATTTTCGGCAAGACAAGTGCTGGGTCGTCGGTCGTCCCAAGGCCTGGGGCCGCGAGTCAACGCGCCGCCAAGGTTGGCGGTTTTTTCTACACCGCCATATTTATAAACACGGTCTCGGATGGACAATGGAAGTGTAGCAGTTTACAATGGATGGACCAAAGTTTTATCTCCGTTTCAGTTGTTAAACTGAATGTGAATTGTTTCATTTTTCGTTACTCAATTCTTGAACAGTGTACTTACTGAGTGTAAGTGTATGCCGTCGAATTGGTTGCGTCAAAATTTTTATATGAACACGATGTATTTTGACGATGCATCTTGTCAAACTGCATCGTTGGCAAAACACATACTTTTTATACTATAGTACAGCCAAAATCACTTACAACACATTAACATAAAACTCAACTGTGATTTACTATAAAAACTATTAAATATATTTCCGTTGTCTGGTGCCTGTAAGACAAGTCCCTCGGGTACTTAGCACGGGGCCAGAATGACGTGGTGTGAAGCGTCCATAGATATTATTTTATTATTATAAATAATTATTTTGCTACTGGATGACGCTCAACCCAATTGCGCCCAATTTTTTTTTATCATACAAGAAATAATAATAATAATAAATATTTATTCTTCACACAATTAGAGAATAAGTTTACAAGAACTAGAAGCTTAATTAATACATTGATTGTAGGATGAACAATAGTCTTTATGTGAACTGGAGCCTAAACTAGGGAACCCTGTATTTCAGGACTGCAGATTTAACCCGCGGATTAATTTAGCTAGAGATGTTACGTTCGTGTGTGTGTGTATGTGTGTGTGTGTGTGTAGGCGAGTGTGTGTGTGTGTGTGTGTGTGTTTGTGTATGGGGCGGGGAGTACTTTATTTTATATTTAGTATACAGTACATTTATTACACACACTTAGTATTTACATTTTAATGTATTATATTCTAATGTTAGTTACACATTTTATTATTGTAGGCTTTTAATCAATATTATGTATTAAATTAGTTTTTATTAGTCCTTCCAAGAGTAGCTACATTTTATTAATTTTAGAGTATGTAGATAATGAAGGGGAATAATAAGTTTTAACGCAGTTTTTAAATGTGAAAAGAATATAATTCGCGTGTTTTTTTCCCTATATTTTATTGTTTTTTTTCTCCTAGCGAAGGTATTGTCACAATATGATTAAATGTGTTTGTTATATTACAGCTAACTAGTAAAATTATCGGGCGATAAAAAATCGCAGGCTGGATACGATCTCATTTGGCAAAAACCGTCATCATTCTGCTATTACGCACTTAAGTACGAAATTCCTAGAATTCGTCAACTCATAAAAAGTAATCGAATATTTCGCGCTTTTTTATGGTAGCCGAATTTATAGTTAGAATTTGGAGTATTTTATTGTTTTCTGTGAAATTTTGCCGCCCCCTAAAAATTACCGCCCGAGGCGGGCCGCACTCCCCCCCACACTACGCCACTGTAGAAGTCTAATAATTAGTTTTTTGTTACAGCCTGTATATTACCACTAACCTAACCTAACAAGATTTATATACTAACCGACTTCCTAATCCAAACGAGTTTTACGAAATCAATTTGCCACCTCGTACACTTTTCTCGCGAAGTTTCATTCCGGTATTCACATAGAGAAGCGTTTTGAGGTTCTATACATTCTGCTGTCGGTTGTAGAAGATAGGCGTGCGAGTACTGGTTCATAGCTGGGATCACCATGCAGATGGTACACATTATGGTCACAACCCACTGCCATATCCCTATGGCTCCCAGGACATCTGTTGTGATGTCTTCATGTACCGTCCCGATCCTGAAAGCAACATAAGCTATTATATAAAATTAAGTCGGGTTTTCCTTTCTGAGGTTATAACTTGAGAACGCACAAACCGATTTCCACGGTTTTGCATTCGTTGGAAAAGTCTCAGGCTCCGTGAGGTTTATAGCAAAGAAAATTCAAGAACATTTTCAAGAGAAAAACAGAAAAAAGGAAAATCAACGCGGACAAAGTCGCGGGCAACAGCTCGTAACTTTATAAAGAAAATACTTTTATAGTAGTCCAACAGATTTGCTGCTTAGGCTGAGGTGGGGTCCATTTTTGATGTCACACAATATAATATTATAATAGGTACTTTGTCTGTATGTCCTAATGTATTTACTCTCTGTTTTAATATTGTGTTGTGTGATTTACAAAATAAACTTATTCTTATAGTGGTGCAAGGAAAAAAATATTTTAATAAAATACAAGTAACTAACTTAGACATTCCAAAAATAATGCTTTGTTGTCAAATGTTTGGATGGCTTGACCACCTTGATTTAATAAACAATAATAATTGGCATTAGTTTTCTTCTTATAGCTGAATAATCAAATTTGTGACTAATGAATAGGGCACAACTCTGTACGCTTTTCCGGTTCGCTATTCCCGTAGCTTATTCCTTCATACGAAGGCCGACAATTAAGGTTTCTGATGTTACTGTTAGTGTTCGACGGCAGTTGCTTTTTATCAGGTGATCTCTTTGCTTGCTTGCCCCCTAACTAAGATAAGGGATGATGATGATAATACTACTTTATGTCCGTCAATACAACAATGCAAGTAGAAAATAGTTCAGAATAGTAATTTTATAAATACGTTCAGATCTTGTTATGAATATTATTGTTATTAAAACACAGAAAACTGGCATGAAACGGCGTTGTATTATGTTTCGTTCAGTGAGTTAGTTTACCGGTGACCCAAATTCAATAATCCCCCCTTTTTTGCGGAGCATTGTTTTACGCATCCCTGCCACCCTCGGGGTAAGGCGGCAGGAGTATGTCAGACTCCCCCCGGGTCACTACTCCAGCGCCGGAAGTTTACCGACTAGATCCCCCGGGCCCCCCCCCCGGCCTGCTTGAGCGCGTGGGGAAATAGTCGCGGGAACGGGAACTCGCCGGCCTCCACCGCAGCGCTTTTCGGCACACGACGCCGCCGCCGGGCGGGG
>JAOTAV010090583.1:0-11517 GCA_026546445.1 Cyclargus thomasi | reverse complement strand
AAAAAATCGAAATTCGAATATACGTAACCCGCGAAAATTCAAAATTCGCGATACTTTTTGAACACACCTCGTATACTTATTATTTTACTTTTTGTACACATATATTTACGTTTGTTACTAATATAATTACAAAAAAATTGTTCATTTAATTTAATCCAAGTCGTCGGCGCCAGCGAAAACAAGCAAAACTGAAACCTAATATTTCGTAATAAACAAACATTAAAACTTTTTCCTTTAGAGCGCCGAAATTTAATTAAAATTAATAAATGAGTGTTATCTCGCGCGTCCGGAGCGGCTTTTAGTTCGGCCACTTGATACTGTTTATGTTCGCGAATTCGCCGAAATGATTAATGAGGTGTACCTTTACTAGTAGGGGAGCCCAAGAGGGCGATTTCGGGTTTACTCGAGCGCGTCAGATTAAGCTAGTGTTGGCTTTTTGCATGCCTTTGTTTATCATGGAATAAAAATCAGATTTATTAGGTAGTTCGGTTTTTAAACAGTTATTTTTAAGTACTGAATAGTCGCCGAAGCCGTACGATTAAAATAAGGGGTGTTAAAAATACGCCAAAGATCATTTCCATATAAAGCACTGATCATTTAAATGTAAGGCAAGCCTGTAGTAATGTAACCTCATATTTCGGTAACATAACTTCCCAGATATTTTATGTCACGTTCAACTGAATGCTTTAACCTTTCTGTCTTAATTCGTTTTATAAATGTTTAATGAATTTAAAAAAAAAGATTTTGCAAAGAAATTTTTTTTTACAACCTTAAAATCGCTGTAGCTTCTTATTATACAGTTAAAATAACACTTGTCAGCACAGAACAAAAAAATGCCCTTATTATTTTTTTCAACGTTTTATCTAATTTACAAAATGTACTAGGTCTCCATGACGCTCGAGTTACTATAAAATAGCACTCTCACCTCCCCGGGCTATACTGATTTGTCGGCCTTACATGGATTTCAATTCATTAACTAAAATCTATGCTAATAATATAAAGCTGAAAAGTTTGCTTTAAGTTCAGTTTGCCAAATATTAGACAAACAAAACCCAATGTGCTATTAAAAGATGTGAAAATGAAATTGGTGGAATCTACATAATTATATATATTGCTAATCTTGCGGATAGGCTCAGTTCTGCAGCATTAGTAGTTAAATTAGAGACATTAATGATGTAGAGAATATAGACAACGCATCCAGTTTACTTTACATTGTATCATATCCTACGGAATCCTTTTATGCGGAATGCAGCCGATATTAGTGCAATATTTGTGTTACAGACGCGAGCCATACGTTCTTTAAGAAATATGTTATCATATGAATTCTTTAAAGAAAAAATTAAATAATTAAACATTCTTAACCGTAGCACCTTAATACGTCTTGAATAATGTATTTATATGTAAGAGAAAACTTAAATAATTACAAAAAGAAAAGCGATTATTACTGTTTTAACACAAGATATAAGAACAATTTATAAATACCAGTGACCACACTCAGCAAACTGAGTAAACCGTATACGCCTGTACAATAGAATCCCTGAGAGCGTTCAAAATCTATCCATTTTTAAATTTAAAAAAGTACTAGAAGAACGTTTGTTTGCAAAGCTCATTATAAAATTAATGACTTTATGGATGACAGCACATTGGGAATTAGGAATGCCTATTCCCGTTGCAGGCAACTTCTTTTGTCATTATTAGCTATAAGTCATAATATTGTTTTTTTTTTGTTTATTTTGCATTTTTTCGGTAAAAGATGCACCCGTACGAGTTTCTTACGCCGGTTCTCCTTGCCGGGTTATTTATATATAAATATTCCTATCCACCAGGACGAGAAGGCTAGAATCGACGTAGGCTGGCAGCACTTCTACGCGTTTCGTAGCACATCTAAGTAATTTGTGGCATGTCTTCGCGGTGTATACCATATCTACACAGTCCTAAAAAATTTTACATTTTCATCGCTCCTAAAATAAACTTAATTTTTCATACGAGAAGAAACACATTGAATTGATGTGTGATTTGTCTGGCTATACTGCAATTGAAAAGTGAAACTATTTTTTGTCTGCTTACTAAGATGCAATCGATAGATAAACCCATTATCACCCTTATTTAATAGGGTGATAATACTCAAAACAACTTTATATTCTGCCAAAAATATGTATTATAATATGACAGTACAGTATACGTCGATATGTTCCATATGAATATGTTTTGCATACATTCTGGCCGCGGGCCAAATCGTTTTCATTTAAACTTATAATTAAATTTGTCTTTTCCCGTCACGTACAATTACAACATTTATTCCAGTTCTCAGTTGAGGCTGCTGGGCCGCTAATTAAAAACATAGTCAGTGTAAAAATATAAATATAATATTAATATAATAGTTTTTTGGATGCTTCAACCACGTCAGTCTGGTCCCGTGATAAGTACCACACGGTCTTGTATTACGGGTATTAAACAACGAAAATATTTTTAATACTATTATACTATACACATATTATTGAAGTTTTTGTTACACATATTTAATACACATCCAAGACCCAGGAACATTGAAAACTTTCTGTTACGTCATCGGCGGGATTTGTACCCGCGAACCCCGGCTTAAGCACAACGCACTTACTAACCGAGCCATGACAGAGGTCGTCAAATATAGATCAAATATACGTATTTACCAAAAGTCAATAAAGTTTTGTGTTTATATTCGTTCCAAACACAAAAATTTAGTGAACTGGAAGGAGTTTTGAGGGGAAAATGTCTGAGAAGTTGAACATTCCCTAGACATTATCCTCAAATATCTACATTAAATTATTTTTAAATAATTTACATTATTCCTGACTGCGGCAGTAAGAGTGGTTTCTGTAGTAGGTTTTCATTAATTGATGCGTCTGCTCGTTTGCCTTCTAATTTTTATCAAAAGTTATTGATTTCATAAATGTAACATTTATGGACAAAAATTCCGATATATTTGGAATTTTGGTGAATAAGTGTTACATTAACTAAAATAACTTTGTCAAAGTTGAAATAATTTTAATCAACAAGATTATATTACTATTTCTCGAAAATTTTAAAATGTTGCTGAACACCTTTTAAATCAAAGTAAAGTCACTTTGAAAGTAGCTCAAATGAAAATTCCCGGGGCGTCGAGGCAGAAATATTTATAAAAATGATTTCAAACTTGAACGGGGAATGTAGGTTATATCGAACAGAACGGATGTAAATACTGCGACAAGTTAACGGCCCCTCAACTTTAAGTGAGGCGAGAGTATCTTAAAACTGAATGTCTGAGTTCAAGCGACCCAACTTTTTACCTGAACTGAGCAAGCGACAGCCACGGGACAGGTCATAAGCGGAAGTGTTTGCTCTCAGTGATGCACTCAGGAAGAGTGATATATAATTTACTCAAGATTCTAATGCTAATTATGCTTTGGTCTGGGCTTCTATCATTGGTGGTTGAATATTAAAAATCGTTTAGTTCGAATTGAACTTTTTACACTATTGTGTGCACATCTACGTTTCTAATGAAACCCAATTGATCACTGAATAACTGTTTCTGTCTCACTACATACAGTCTTTTTTAATGACGTTGTATATTTTTAGGCCGGCTAAAAAAATCTTTAGCCTGGTTAAAATAACAGGAAGAATTAAAATGAACGTTGATGGTCCGTCAAGAGAGGGAGAAAAAACATTAGTTTCTCTTTAAAAAAAGCACTGAAGGTGTATAGGTGTATAGGGAGTGTTAAAAGTTTGACAAGTCTATCTAAATATTAGTCTGTTTTTCTGTCATGGGATAACATAAGTGTAATGTTAGTATAATTATTAATATTGAAAATAAACGTTTGTTAGTAATAGTAAACTGTTTACTATTACTAACAAACGTTTATTTTCAATATTGTTTACTGTAAACAATATTACAAGATTCATCTAAGTGAGTAGTATATCTGTCGATCCCAAGACTTGCACCACGCACCAGCGGGCACTTGCCCAGGTGTGCGATGTTTGACAGTTGGAATTTATTCCGCGCTTGGACTTAGATTGCAGCTCTGATATACTGCCTGCCCAAAAAGAACAGGGCCGTGCAGAAAACCGACGCCAAATACGATTCAATTTTATAATAATAATCATTTCTTTATTGAGGGCTACTGTGGCCCAAATAAGTAACATTAAGCTGTATATTACGTTAACATATTTTAGTGACAATAAATAACAAGTTTTTCTTTTTATAGTACATATACTTTTATTCTAAGTTTGTGTATTTGTAACAAGTAGGTACCGCGCGACGTTGCTGTTCCGCGCGATGTTGCCACCTGCCGTTGCTAGGCAACGGCGATCGTACGAGATCACGCCACCCGCTTCCCCGCGCGCGCTCCGCCCCCGCTATCGCCAGCGTCGCGGCTCTCGCGCAGTGGGGAAAAGACATTCGGCGCTGACGTACGCGCTTCTTACCGTGTTTTAATATCCCGACGTCTGTCCTTAGTTCTGTTGTAAACTTTAACTATTGTCATTAAGAGTTTTACAGAATAAATAATAGTGCTCTTTGGACTGTAGTCAACTAGCCAGTGTCTAAAAGGAGGATGCCACGTAGCACGCGATAACATCCCCGGTACGAGAGTGAGGATGAAGGGGCCCAGCAAGCGACGGCAGAGAATCCGGGAACGAGACGATAGTTTTCATCGACCCGCAGCCCTCCCCGCCTGCATCCACCGCTGCTGCCGGAACACTTATCACCATATCGACAGAACGAGTGATTTTGTAATTTTCAGTAAATAAAAATTCTACAATAAATAATCATTTAATGACATTGCATATATAATACGCACTAATAAATAAATCATTGAACACAAAGTCAAACCTGTTAGCTATTACTTTTAGAATGGTGTTGTCGCTACCCCTTAACATACGCGCCAGGGATTTGCACGGCTTCCGCATGGTCGTATAAAACAATTCTGTTTCGTATTTCATCGTTGCATGTTTTTGGGGCAATAAGCAAATAGTTGTTTACTACATGTATTTTTGGTTGTTATAATTATTGTGTAGTCAAAACTATATTACGCCTCTCTGCAAACTTTCTCTAAGCTTCGCAGTGTGAACTGCAATCTCTTGCATCGAAGATTATAAATACTTTCTGTATTTTTTTCAATCAAACAATCAAGTATTTGATACTAAAAAATACATAATATATTCTTTATATATTTACTATTTGTTGTACTTATAAATCCGTAACAATAAAATATACACAAAAGGAAGACGATACAACAGGTACTGCTTATCCCTCCTTATCCTATAGAGTGAAATGAGATGGGCACACATAAATATATAAATAAGCTGTTGCCCGTGACTTCGTCCGCGTGGTAACAAAGACGAGAATTTATTTTTTAAAGAAGTTAATTTCTATAACAAAATTAAATACTTATCAAACCTAAAAACCTCTTAACAGAACCCGCAATAACCTGTTAAACTCTAATATGAGAAATTAATTGAGAAGAGTACAATGTGTAGCTGTCAAGCGCCGCTGTAGTGCATACCAGATATCAGAGATGGCGCTGTATGTGTAAATGATTTTCCCTGGTTTCCTGCATTTCTCATGAAAAATTTCCGGAATTTTCTTCGCTCCAAGCCTCACGGAGCCCAAAATTTTTTCAACGAATGCAAAACTGTCGAAATCGGTTCGTGCGTTCTGGAGGAAGTTCGTCATGAAGGAAAACCCGATTTATTTTATATGATAGATTACTAATGTAATGTTATGATCTTTTGGCATCATAATATTATTATGTTGTGTAGTCGTAAAGAGTATAAGCATACAGCGCTGCGTCGCAGCCCTTATCAGTGTGCGCCGACCTTATTGTCCCAGTATTTAAAGCCGTGTGTTTAACCACGTAGCGGTCGGCGTCGCACCGTGCGCCGTGCCAACACTCCTTAAGTACTCGTATCTTGTAGTTAACCAACTTCGTTCATTACGAACTACTGGGGCATAAATAATGAAGATTATTTAATTTAGGGCAGTAAATTTGAATTTGTATTAGGCTGTCACAGGAACCCTAACTGAACTAAGCTGAGGTTTTAACAGTGTTACACTTGGACGCGGACGGAGAGGGGGACCTCACGTTTTGATGTTTCGGGACAAATTTTGACTTTAAGTAACTCTTGATTAAATGTGTCATTTTGAGTAAAGGATCATATTAGGGACACTTGCACAAGAAAAATTGTATTCTCTTCTACATAAAGTACGTTTTCTGAGAATTAATTAGAGAGAGTTACAGGGAATATTTAATTTCTTGCGAAAGAGAGAATTAATTTAAACATAAAAAATTTAGTTTTAGCTTTACTCTTTATAAAAAGAATATATTTACGATTTTGTTAGGAATAGGCTTGAAATCCATACTATTCGCGATCAAACAAAATCTAGCTTTATTCTAAACTAATAATATAAAACTGAAAAGTTTGTCTGTTTGAACGCGCTAATATCAGGAACTACTGGCCGAAATTGAAAAGTTATTGTTGTGTCAGTTAGCACATTTATCGGATAAGGCTATACATATAGGCTTCATAATATGCACGCTACAATCAAGAGGAACCAAACAGTAATAAAAAAATGTCGTAAAAACGGCATATATATACAGTTTTTTCATCAATGGACGCTTCACACCACGTCAGTCTGGCCCCGTAATAAGTACCCGAGGGATATAGATTTAATGCTTTTATACTATACACATATTAAGGATCTTTATGATATACATAAAATACAAATCCAGGATCCAGGAACATTGAAAAACTTTTTGCTCCATCGGTGGGACTCGAACCCGCAAACCCCGGCTTAATCTACCAACGCGCTTAACAATTGAGCCTCAGAGGTCGAGTTGTAAGGGCTATTTGTATTGTCCAATAGCCCGGACGGAAGTTTAAAAATATATTTTTTTATATGTATGAATCACCTAGTATAGTCTAGGTGATTCATACATATTTAAGTATTATTTTTACCCAACCCAATTGAAGACATAAGTGAAAGAAGCAGATAAGTAATATTTTAAAAACTGCCGAATTTTTGCGTATATGGACGCTTTAAGACCTGAAAAACTATTTTAAATTAAAATAATATGGATTTGATGAGAGCTATAAGTTTCAAGATTTGTCAAAATTTTATAGAACAAAATGAGTATATACCCGATGGTTGCAAAATATTAGTTATGTGCATCTTATTTTACCCCTTAAAAAAGTTTTTGAGATCGAATATGCACTTTTTTAAGTATCAAGAGGCATAGACCGGGGACCTAAAAAGTCGCTTAAAACAAAAACAAAGCAATATCTCTTTGTTTTTCGCCGGTGTCGGAGACAATGCGGGCGTTGTTTTACACCTACCCTCTGCATTCTGCTTCGTTGTTAGGCAAAGCGACTTATTGTGAAGATATTGTTTTTTTTATATAACACGGCAAGTGATCATTGTAAAGTCTTAATTGTTTGAAGTTCGATCGATTATATTATTGTTTTGGTGGAGAATTGGTTAAAGATTTTTCAGTTTGGGAATTGTAGGTAAATAAACCATAACTCGGTTCAGCAGTTCCATGGCGGACGAACGACGAGCCGCTTGATTTTTGTATTATAAAGTTCGAAAACAATAAAAAATAATACTTAATCATTTTAAATCCCCTTTGAATACCTACAAAAATCATCACAATCGGTCCAGGTCTTCAGGAGTTTTTAGGAAACACATATTAAACAGATACTAGCTTTTTACCGCGGCTTCGCTTGCATTAAGAAGTATATACAAACTTTCAACCCCTGTTTCACCCTCTGGAAGTAACATTTCATAAAACGCTTAAACACGTATATTTATTTATTCTGAATCAGCTCCTCAGAAACAAAATATTAGGTTTCTAACTTAAGAAATGACTAACTTTCGTAGAAAAATTTATAGAAACTTTATTCCTCATTTCACCCACTTAGGGGTAAAATTTAAAAAATGCTTAATCACGTATCCATTTATTTTGAATCAGTAGGTCAAAATGAAATTTCATGTCTTTAACTGAACAACTGACGAACTTTGATACAAACTTTCAACCCCTATTTCACCCCTTTATGGGTAGAATTTTTAAAATTCCTTTCTAAGTGAACCCAATAAGTCTATCCTACTCACTAAATTTCATGACCGTAGCATTAACGGTTTTTGCTCGGCGATGACGAATCAGTCAGTCAGTAAGGACTTGTTATTTTATATAATATAATATAGATTCGAGCTATTGATATATTTGCTCCCTGTAGTAAAGTTCAAATCAAAACTGATAATGATAATGACAAAAGCGATATAGGTCACGCAATTTTTTGGCTGCGGGATTCCATTAGTGCATTGTAGACATTCCACTTTTGTTTTCGTCCGACGCGAACCTGCGGATTGGAATTCCTTACCTTTGTGTCCCTGATCACTCTAATTGAAGTTGATATGGCTACAGTTCGATATAAACGCCCGTGAAAATCCGCCTGTGTGTGATTAAAACCCTCGATAAATTGAAAAATGCGGAACATTACCATTATTTTTTACCTTTTTTGATGGAAAATACTAGATTTTTTTAGTATGGAATATATGTAAAGGAATCATTGAAAGATATTTCAATCAAGTCCTTTGTCTTTCCTATTATTCAATACTAGCTATTGCCCGCGACTACGTCCGCGTGAAACATATGCTATAACGTTTTTACAACATTTTTGATTACTGCTCGGCTCCTGTTGGTCGTAGCGTTATGTTATATAACCTATATCATTAGTATATATTATTATCCACACTAATGTGTGGATAATAATATGATGCTGAGGGGTGGTGATAGAAAACGTCTAACGAGTAACGACAGGGTTCGGTGTGCCAAGTGTGATTTTTTTTTACATTTACTTTGTTTCCTTAGATTTTATATGGTATCTGTACAGCGCCACCTAGCGATGCTCACGGTTACATGTACATATTCCTTATAAAATCTAAGTAAACGCTAAATGCGAATGTGAAAAAAAAACTCGCATTCAGCACTCCGGAGCCCATGTCGTTACTCGTCAAAAGGGCGATAACAACAAAATTGACTATTGTATAATTCAGTTTTATACTCGATAATAAGCTACGAATCGTTGCATTTTTTAAACATAGATATTGCATTATATTTATGAGCTCATGTAGCAGCAAAAACACGTTAGCTTAAAATTTTCTCGATAAAAAAAAATAACAAAAATTCCTCTAATTTTCACGCATATTTCTTCGTTTCGCAAAACGGCCCATTAGACGGATTCAGTATTTTAACACACGATGCAAAATTCTGTTAGCGAGTGTCAGTAAAAGCAGGTATTTTTAATTTTGTATATTTATCGTGTTATTAAGAAACACCTGTTTTCACGGCGATTCCGCGTCGTTCTGTTTCACCTGGCATATGAATGACGGTCATAAGTGTGAAGAGAGGAAGACGATGTTTTATTTTTTGCTTTATTCGCCCCCTTAACACTACCTAGCTCGGTCCGAAGTCGCAATGGATGGACGGCATAATCAGATGCATCCAAGTTTATCTGTCCTTAATAATCCAACAAGTGTGGCTATTCTGAAACAAGTCATGTGCAGTGCGCGCTCATCCCGTCTGATTTAGTACCGTCGTGGCGGCAGCAGCAGCGCGAGCGGCAGATGGCCATGTTAATTCACTTCAAGTTATGGCGCAGACACAGTGGCTCAGTGGTTAAAAGGACTGAGGGCAATACAGGCGCCAACGGCCTTGACCCTACATTCGGAGTTTCAAAACTCTCCCCCCGTTAACCGAAAATAATTAATATACAATCAATAAAAACAAGAAACAAGAATTTCTCCTTAGGGATTATAGTGTTACTTATATTGTATTGTATAAACAAAAAATCGTTCATCTTAACCGGTTTGTCCTTTCGTTTATACAGTTTTTTACAAAAAAACGTTGTCCACGGTACATTTTTTTTCTTATTGACTGTAAGCTTAAGGAAAAAATTCTTGCTAGTAATAAAAGAATGAAGATTATTTTTTAAAATATATATTTTTTGGTTAATGTGGTTTACTTTTTGACATACTTATAAGAGGTTAAACTTACCCCTCTAGCCTATGTATAAACCTTAATCATCGGTCCCAAGTTCGATTCCGTCTATTTTTTTATAAAATTAATCAAGCGAGCACACGGGACACCTTATATGGCTACTGCCGTCGTTTATAAATACTGATCGTAACCGAACCTAGTACTCTCTCGAGTGCGAACCAAAAGTTTACCCACTAGGCCACGGGCGGTCTGCGAGAGTAAGATGTCTCCAAGTTTTACCGGTTCCTTCTTTTTTTTTAAAGATTTTATATTTAGGGGGCAAGCGAGCAGACGGGTTACCTGACGGAAAGCAACTGCCTTCGCCCAGTCGTGACATCCGAAGAGTCGCAAGTGCGTTGCCGGCCTTTATGAGGGCATTCTAAATGGGAATACGGATAGGTGGACTAGGGAAGTCGGGCCACCGGTAAACACACTCACTTAACGAAACACAGCACAATGATGTTTCACGCTAGTTTTCTGTGAGGCCGTGGTATAACTCCGGTCGAGCCAGCTCATCCGTTTCGAAGCGTAGCTTTCCCACAGCAATGAGAATCCTTATTATGTACTTGAGATTAGAAAATGTCTCATTGGTTCGCCTCCACCGAGGTTTGAACGTGCACCCACTCGAGTGCGAACCAAGGGTCTTAACCATTAGGCTACGGACGCTCTTCGTCCCATATACGTCACGGAGTAGTTCACACGACCCATCAATTTTGTGGACGGCCTGTAGTCTATTTCTTTGCACATCAAAAAAATATCTTGCTTGAATAAAACCAATAATGGTGACTGTCACTGAAACCGGCGTGTCAGTGAAGCATGTATTTGTCGCTCGCTAATAAATCTCGTGCACTTAGTTAATACTCCAACTAAGTTCGCGCCAACTTTGTCGCTATGTGCTCAACTACCGAACGGCTTAAAAACTTCCACAATATCCCCTTTATTGTTCTTAAACTTTTAAATTACGTATTTAAAGCAACAAGTAAACTTAATTACAATTTTCTAAGGTCTAGTTGCACAGATCCGGGTTAAAAGTTAACCTTAGGTTAAAGATGCAGTTACCTTTTCGTATGCAGATACGATTGCAGATGCAAATACGATAACAAACATATATAAATATATTTTGCCGTGGAAGAGCCCTGTTTCGGCAAAATTGGGCCGGCACGACCGGAGTGATACCACGGCCTCACAGGAGTTTACCGGTGGCCCAACTTCCCTAATTTCCCTATCCCTATTCCCTCATAAAGGCCGGCAACGCACTTGTGAATCTATGGATGTAACGAGTGTCCACGGGCGACGGCAGTAGCTTTCAAATCAAATCAAATCAAAAACTTTTTATTCAAAATAAGTACTTTAAGTACACTTTCTGAACGCCGAGACTGCGGCGCCTGCCACCGGTTCGGGAACTAACCCGGCGAGAAGAACCGGCGTAAGAAACTCGCACGGGTCCACCTTTTACCTAAAAGAT